>NEWO01001271.1:64647-88726 GCA_003013225.1 Phalaenopsis aphrodite
ACATCTACACATCAGCACCCAAACGATAGGACCGAATTGGGGATTTTATTCTGTCACTCTAAAATCTCCAATTTTACGCTCGATAATAATATTTCCCTATTTATTTGCACCCAACTTCCAAGGTCTTTGACCTCCTTGAATCTTGGATGTAATCTTCACTTTAGTTGTAAAACTCAACATATTTTAACAATTCAATTGGCCAGATTGAAAGTAAATTAAGGTCGAAGTGAAAATATCATCACAATTTCTTAAACATTTTCATGGCTTCACCAATTCAAATCATCATTTCACAAATCTCGAGACAAGGAGAAAGACAGAGAAAACTACTCAGAACTCATGGGGAAAGCACAACACAACTTGGAATTCATAAATAAAATCAAATTCATACAAAGTATAACAAGTAAATACTTATCTCTAAATTTCTCCCCAAGAACACTCCTCGAAGTTCCTCTGAATCTCTTCCTTTCTTTACAACACACAGAATTCCTCTTCAAAGTAGCAAGGAGGAAGAAATCTCTCACTTTCCCTCCACTCTTACAATTTCTCAAAGAATTCCTCACAATTACACGCTCTAGCAAGCTCTCTACACACTAATGGAACCTATCTAACCTCCAAGACTCCAAAAGTCTCCTCCTCCTCTTATTTTCAGCCAAAATGTTCTCTATAAAGATGTTGATGAGTTTTCCCAAGAGTTGCTTACGTACCCCTCCAAAATTCGGCCTTATCCATTGTACATGTCACATAACCATCGATCCCGCCGTCAACGGCCTTGATGGTGCCATCGGCTGCCTTCTAGAAAATTTGTCATGTAGCCTCTAGAAAATCTCGTCGGCGGCGGCCTCGAGGACGTCATCGGCGCTCTAGTGCAATTCTCCACATTTTGGTCCTTTTTGCTCCAAATTCGCTTCTTTTGTATATTTTTGCTCCATTGACCCTAATTCATCATTCCTACAACAAACCATCAAAAATACCTTTCTTTAAAGTGCAATATCATTAAAAACAGTATAAAAGAGGTATGAAAATCTCAACATATTTTCCTTTGGTCACCCTGGTAGGAGTTACCCATAGCTCTCTTATGTTATCGTTACTCCCAATCTGATTAGAGTGATTAGCTTCTGGACTACAGTGTTTTACAAACCTATATAACATTTTAAACCTAATAAAAAAATCCTTTTGGTGATGTGATTACTTTTAAATTTAAACAACCTATTTGCATGAAAAAACTAAAAGAATTTCTTATGTGATCTTATAAAGGTTCGTGGACTAATAACTTGGATCGAGATAGCTTTTGCACTTCCTTAGACTCCCAGGTTGATGGCTTTTACTGATGTTATATAATAAAGCACACAACCCAGTTTTGAGCCTCCACCTTAACTATTATCTTACGCTTAGTCACGGTCTTCCATATGTGACATCAGGTTTCATTTTACTTGCTTGTGTTTTTTCCGATGACTTGTTTTTGGGTTTCCTTCAAGCCATATTTTATTTGCAATTTTTTTTAAAATTCCCGCACTTTATTATACTAATCTTATCCTACTAACCTATGTTGTTGCATCAGGATCATCAATTATGCATCCAATAATTTATTTCTTATACTTTTACTACTTTATCTTATAGCATTTTCTTACCCATGCCTGTTTCACTTTACCTGCGAAAAAAAACAACAAAAAATACGCTTTTTAAAATAATAATACACCTTAAAACCTTTGAATGCACTTATTCTACTCTTTTTGGTTTTATGAGGATCGCTCGGATGAGGTAATCTACTGTTGTTAATGAGAATTTTTTATTTTAAATAAGTTTAACTGTTCGTTTAAACTAAGTAAATTCAAGAGAAAATACTAGTGTTGGGACGATGGAATCATGGGATCTTGATTGGTGTTGCTTAATAGTGCAGGTGTATTTAGAGTGTTAATTTTGTAAATAATTTTCAATATTACAAAATGCACATGGCAGATACAATAGCAAATATGCAAATTAATCTCAACAAAATAACTTCAGTTAAAATAATTTTATCTTTTAAAAACAATTAAACATTTAAATTCCCTTTATAAATAAGGCAAGTATATGTATCGCTCAAATAATAAAAGACTCTAATGGAGTGCTAGATATCGATCCCGCGGGGAAGTTGGAAACGCCTGTAAACAAGTTCTTTAGATTATAATGTAAAGTATAATTTTAAAATACAAAAAGTAAAGTGCAAAGTTTGAATACTAAGTAACAAGTGAATGTTAATTAAATTGCAGTTTTAAGATAAAGTTAACTAATTTAAATGCTAAACTTTCAAAAGTAAATTTACAAAAATTAAAACTAAGATGTTGTGACAGAAGTTCAAATTTAAAAAAGCATCATTCCCCTTTACAATGAGTATCTGGATTGTGAAGAAATTAAAATCATTTAAAAATATATATATATATATTGTTTTGTGACAAATAGGAGCAATCATATTCTTTACCTACTTTCCACTGCATAAAGAACATTGACTAATCCAGAGTTTGGTCCCTAATTCTGTGGTTAAGCTGGGAGGATACTGACTGCCACTCTGAAGCTCCTACTACTCCCTTCCCTAAGGACTAACAATCTCGCATTAGTTTCTAATCAACTAGATCAAATTGGGGGATTTTAATCTGTCACCTTAAAATCTTTAATTCTGCATCTATCAAATTATATTTCTCTATTTATTTGCACCCAATTCTATAGATAAAATACTCTCCCATGAAATCAAATTTGATTCTCACCATGTTGTAGAAATCATAGCCCTTTCAGAACATATGTTTCTCAACACATTTTAATATTTTAATTAGCTAGATTGAAAAATAAATGAAGATCAAAGTTCAAATCATCACAAATTATTGACATTTAAAATCATATAAAATAAAATTAATTCTTCACAAAATCATATCTCAAAGTAAGGAAAACGATAAAGATAACTACTCATAATTCTTGAGAAAGATACGAAAAAACACAGATTTCATATAAAAAAATAAGTTTACAAAATAAAAGAAATAAAAGACAACTTATCTCACAATCTTTCTCAAGCAAACTCCTAGAAGTTCTCTCTAAGCCTTTCTCTCTTTACAAGCACTCTCAATTCTCTCTTAGAAGTGTAATGAAGAAGAAATCTCTCACCTTCCCTCTCCTCTTACAATCCTTGAAGAAAATCTCCAAGCCCTTGACTCTCTCTCTCTCTCCCTCTAACTCTTCTTCTTTGAACCACACACTTCATGCCCAAAAATCATCTCTCCTCGAGCCCTAAACTTCCCTCTCTTTTATCAAAGGCTACCTCGCTCTAAAAAGAATTCAAAAGTCCACCCAAAAATTTGGTACAAAAGTCAACTCTTTTGAATTCAAAAGACATGTCCATTGATCTATGTAACATATCCCTTCACAATAGAACCTTTCAAAGTGTCTAGGTGCATTGAATTACTCCAATGGGTGTTTAAAACAAGTGTCCCTTTGAAAATTCATGCAAAATCCATCTTGAACCGCCTTAATCCGTAAAAAGTTATCTATGGCGCATCTAGCGCCAAAACTAGATCATCATGCGCCAACTCTCTGTCAAATGGAGCATCTGGCGCTAATCTGGTGCATCATGCGACAGTTTACTAAAGACCGCGTTGTTCTGGGTTTTGACGCATCTGACGCCAATCCAGCTCATCTGGCGCCAATCTGGCGCATCTGGTGCTATATGGTGCATCGTGCGCCAGAATTCGAAACTTCATTGTTTTTGCTCCAAATTTCATTTTTCTTGTTACTTTTGCTCCAAATGCCTAAAATTGATATATCTGCAACAAAAACATGAAAATACCCTTCTTTAAAGTGCAATATCACTTAAAATAAGCATAAAATATATACTTAAAACAATATATTATTTTGGTATATCACTTAAATTAAAATTCCCTCAAACATTCCAATAATGATGATAAAAAAGACAAAAACATAAAACAAAAATGATCACATAAATCTTGAAGTTGTTATTTCAACGAGGAGCATTAAAGCAAGTCGTGGCAGACGGAAGATGATGATCTAAAACATCAAAATAAGTCTACATAAGCTAAACCATTTCTTAGAATTAAACAACAAGCTATAGGACTTTGAGGTAATATGTCTAGTGTGATATAAACCCTTACTCTATCTTTAGGCTTTTGAACATTGTTCAATATAAGCCCTAACTCACCTTAAGATTTTGAGGTCATCATCGATAAGATGTAAATCCTTCTATCTTCAGGCTATTTGCATAATCAAATATTGTGTAATTATAAGCCATATAATTAATAATTAGCATGATTGAACATAAATAATTTTGCTTCAAAAGTTTACAACCCAATAATAGTATATCTTGGGAAGACGCTGAGGTTTGCCTCTGTCTTGTGACATCCCCTACTCTTCACTCATTTGATTCCTAAAATAATTGTTCTTACTTTTCCTTTCCCACTTGTTATTCTTTACAAACTACCTTGAAAGCCCAAACTTTGAATATCTTGAGGAAGAAACCTCTGATCTTTATCGAGATTTTTTTAAGTGATTTCGGTCATTTAAGATGTAATTAACTATAAAAGCTTGCTCTTATATGGAATTTTAGAGCCGAGGGAAAATAAACTCTATCTAATCCTTATATTAGATAGGGGAACCTGTTGGTCCTACACATAGTTCACAGACCAAATGGATGTTATAATTTTCTTTAGTTTATATCAATTGAGACCATTATCAAGTAGTATGCATATCCCTCAGGAAGGTGTATTACTTTTGATGTTGTGCTTGATCATTTAAATTATTAAATGCATGAGATCTTGTTAATCACACATTTTTCAAAATTAGAATACTATTTTTCCAAATCAAAATTATATGTATATTAAATCAAAAATTATTTTTAAAGATTAAAGCAATAGACAGTTTCTGGCTACTCCGCTAGGGAATGTTTTTTTGTCCATTTAGATCAGAAGGTTTTATCTTCATATTACGGTAGTATGTCCATTTCCCTCGCATACCAGCCTACCATTCTTCTCTTGATATGTCTTGCTCATTTCTGTTGTGAACAAGTCTAGTCAACTCTTTTGATAGTAGAACCTTTTGTTTAATCACCCCTAAACAAAGAGGTTCCATAATCATTTGACCTCTAAAGTGGGTCGGATCCCTAATAGGTGTGGAGTGATGATTGAGTTGGTTTTGAAGTGAATCCATGTCGAGTTTAGTGTTCCCGTTCCTTTGGAATGGGTCCTAAATTTTAAAGCTTGCTTCACATATCTTCCAAAATATTGTTCACCTTTAATAAAATATGACATTTATAACGACAACCATAAAACTACAATAATATAGAAAAATACAACAAAGATAAAAAAAAATCATCAAAAAAACAAAATCTTCATAACAACAATAAAACACGATGACATTCAAAAACAAACAAAAATAAAATGACATACATAAAGACAAAACAATCACCCAAAATAAAAAAGCTAAAAAGAAAATGCAAACAAATTCAGTTGGATAAGTTTTGAAAGAAACGCTCAGTTATAAAGACAATTAAATTCGATACTTTCACTTAACTCTAGTACATTCGGAATGGAACACAATATGTTGCTTCAATTGACAGGAGAAATGTTGATTCTCATGCTCACCATTTCATTCAACATGTCAGCTAGCAACGCCACTCGTTACTAAGCTTCAATCATCGAATTTGGGTTTGGGTTCGGTTAGTTTGAGGTGCTCCTCGAGAAAGCATCATATGTGATAGTCAATACAACTCCCAAGGACGTTAAAGAGACATTTGCAACCTTTGACTTGAACTGGGGAGAGGAGTTCCCGACTCTCAAGAAGGTCAGAGTCATAGAGACTATTGTTAAGATCATTCTACCCACTACTACCAAGATCGTGAGGACTGTTACATCTACCTCCACCAGATACACAGTCAAAGCCACTATTGACTTGCTACAATCGAAAGGAAAGTGAGAGGTTTTGTATGACAAAGAATCAACTAAAATTATTGGCCCAGTAAACTTTGTGTTCAAGATCGGATCTACTTCAAAGTTTTTGCCGCTCACTAAGGCGCAGAAGAACAGACGTAACCATAAAGCCAATAAATTAAAGGATGTTAAACTAGTTCTCCCAAAGGAGACTCCTCTTCTGAAGGAGACTTAACTGCCTGAGACCTCACCCCTCCTCAAGGGTAGTTGGTTTTACCCCCTCTCTACCTCTTATAGAGAAGAAATTATGAGCCTCAGCTTTGAGAACACCATGCCATAGAAATTCTACTAAAGAGTATCCACAAACCCGTAGCTTTTCTGCTTAAAGAATTCGTTGTTAAGACTTTCAAAAAGTTACTAAGTAAAGCTACGAGCTTTCTGGACGATGTGCTTTCTTTACCCTTTTCCAAGTGCATAAAGAAATTAACTTTGGAATTATTTCTACCTGTCACTCCGAAAACCTCCTATTTAATCTTGTTAAAATCATCTCCCAATTTATTTGCACTAAGCTCGGACTAATTTTTCTTCGCCCTATAGATTAGTGTGGCTCTTACTAGTTGATTGAAGTCATAGCCCTCCTGGATCATGTGGCTTTGTCGGTTATTTTTCTTTTGAAAATAAGATTTTAAAATTTAAATTTGGAATTTAATATATATATATATACAATTTAATTTTAATTTTGTGAAAATGGTATCCTTTTTTTTTTTTTGGAAAAATGATGAGACCGAGTAGACCTCATATATGTAATAGTTTAAATAGTTGAACATAATACCAGAAATGATATATCATCTCGGAGGATGACATATCACTTATTGGTAGACTTAACTATCTAAACTTAAAAGTTTATGACTCTATTTTGGTCTGCAAAATTTATAGCCGACAAATTCTTCTATCTAATACACAGATTAGATAGGGTTTAAATTAATCTGAGTTCTTAAATTCTCTATAGGAGCAAGCCCCTATAATTAATTGCATCTTAGACAACTAAAGTCACCTAAGAAAACTCTCGATAATGATCAGAGGTTTCATTTTCAAGAATTCAACGTTCAAGTTTCCACGATTGTTTATAAGAAAAGTCAAATGGGATAGGTTCAAATAGGAACAATTATTTTCAGAATCCAAAGAAGTGAAAAGTAGGATATGTCGAAGATATTGAAGGAGATTCAGTAACATCTCAAACTAATCTAAGGTTTGATTTTACGTCTTCGAAAGAGAAATTATTTGATGTTTCAGTCCTACAAATTATTTAGATGTTTGGGACTTGTATCTACACGTCATATGCAAATAGTCCGAGAAAATGTGAGGATTTATGTCGTACTAAACGATGACCTCGAAATCCTAAAAGTTTAAGACTTATATCGTACGATATAAAAATCGTAGAAAGTCTTAAAAGATAATGTGAGGATTTACGTCGTGCCAAAAAAAAACCTCGACATCGTATAGGTATGTTATTTAAATCTATCGAGGTTCTGCATAAGCTCATCCTTCCGTTTTTTGTAGTTGTCTCGACCATTGTCCGAAGATGAATCGTCAACCGACCACGCGTCGTCTCGTTCCAAGAAAAGGAGAGAGAAGAGAGAATAATAAAAAAAATCATGCCTGAAACGGCCTATCCTAGGGGATTGCACAAACATATTAGAAAGGTAGCAGCTAAAGCTTGAATACTGATAAATGTATACAGTACAACAAAGAACAAACAAAGAGACTATGATATAAGATGTTGTAAGAAAATGCATGGGACATGTAACGAAGTACAGTACTGTACAAAATAAAAAGAAGTATGCAGAAAACAAAGTACAAAAATTAAATAAATAAAAGCGTACCTGATCAAATTCTGTTAAAGCTTCAAAACAGATTGCAATTGTAAATGGGTCAGGTACACATTTGCAAATTATAAAAGAAAAGTTAAATGATGAGCATATGAAAGTCTCAAGATGGGATATTAGATTTCAATTTGGTGATAAGCTCATACTAGACTCCTTTTCTTTTTATCTCGATCCCACAAGCAACTGTTATATCGGGGTCAACCTATCAACATCAACTAGAGGCCACCAACAAATCTCCCATATAATCAGACAGCCCTATACCCTATCGTTTAGTGAATATGTGAATGGAGTAGTATCTGAACTCCCCAAAGTGTAGTGTATATGTATTCGAGATGTAGCATCTGAATTCATCAAAGTGTAGTGTAAGTGCATGTGAAATGTAGTATCTGTTGTACAGGGCGTAGTGTGTAGTGTTTGTTATATGATGTCTGAAGTGTATTGTGTTATTTGTGACGTAATGTATGAACTGCATAGTGTATGTGGGTGTAGTATCTATTTCTTGTGCCAGTATAATATATGTGTAAAACCCGTAGTATATATTCTTTTCTAAGTGTGGTATCTGTGCAAAGATTTGTACTATCTGTTCTTTCCTAAATATCAATTCTCAGGCACTTTGAAAGGGATTAGAGTCGATGACTATTTAGGGGTGAAAGGGCATCACACTAATTGAATATTGATTTTATATTTCGGCTATGAACTAAGCTGTCAAATGGTTTTTGCATCATCACCTGTTACCCCTCGTCTCGAAGTAATAGACCACCTCAATATTTCATATGCTCATCTAACAAGATTTTGTATATTTCATATCAAGAGAAATGAAAGATGTGTCTATTTAAGCATTTCTATAACATCCACCTTCTACCCTTGGGTTCAAACTTTAAACCTTTACATATGATCATTACCTGCTCTATCAACTTTTCAAGAAGAAATACGTTGTTTCCAAGTTCAAACTTACGAAATTTATGTAAACAGGAAGCTAATTCCAACAAGAGATTAAAATCGCCTCCAAACATATATTCCAAAGCATAAAAAAATTCCAACTGGTATTAGAATAAGGAGCAGCAAAGAGGACCACAACCAAGTCCCCAAATATATTTTTCATTCCATAAAAACTGATTTCCAGCAATACTCGAACGAAAGGGCAGCCCAAATATATTTTTCAAACCATAAAGATTGATTTCCAACATATATTTCAATAAAAGGAAGCAAAGAGAGCGAGAACCAAGGCCCACATATATTTTCAAACCAGAAAAATAGTTCCCAACAGGTGTTTAAACAAAGGGAAGCAAAAAGGGTAAAAACCGAGCTTCATATATACTCTTCAAACCAAAAAATGGTTTCCAACATATATTTATGTATTTTCAAATAAGAGCAATGATAACAAATTTGAGATATTAAGGTAGTTTTCAAAATAAAAAATGATTTCCAATATGTATTCGAGTAAGGCATCAAGAGGAGCAAAATAACCGCAGCCTCAAGCTTCTATTCTAAACCGAAAATAATCTCCAAATATGCACTCGAATAGGGTATCAAGAAGCATAGAAACATGCCCCAAACATGTGTAAAAGGATCTCCAATATATGTTCAAACAAGGGAGCAGCAAAGAGAGTCAAAAAACAAAATCTAAATATATTTTCAAACCTTAAAATGAGTGCCATCAAGTATTCGAACAAAGGACAACAAGGAGAACCAAAATTTAGTCTCAAATATATTTTCAAACTATAAAAATGACCTCCAGCAGGCAATCAAACAAAGGAAAACAAAAAAAAAAATCAAAATCGAGTTCCAATAGAGAGTAAGAGTCAAAACTGAAACCCAACAAAGGACAGAAACCGGAATCAATTCTAGTAAAGAGAAGGGATCGAAATCGAACCCCAAATAAATCCTCAATAGCTTGAAAATATAATTTCCAATATGTTTGTTAATTAAGGCAGCAAAGAGAACTTGAAACCAACCCCAAATAAGTTCTCAAGAATCGATATAAACTTTTATATGTTTTGAATGAGGGTAGCAAAAGATCATGGAAAACCAGCCCTCAAATCTTGTTTAAAAAAACTTAAAAGAACATATTCCCTAAATATGTTTGAATTAGAGCAGAATAAGAACAGCAAAAGTAACTCTAACCATTTTCATCAAGATAGAAAGCTTCTCCAAAATATATTTGAATGAGGCAATAGAAATAAAAGAATCGCAGCATCAAGCCATCAAAAGTAGATTTAAAACAGCCATATCTCAAAACTAATAACCTCTAACCTGTATTTCTTTCTAGCTCAAGAAAGGAGAGGGTGGAGAAGGAATTGCAAGTAAGAACGCTTCCAAACAGAAAAATAATTGCAGCACTATATCTCTTCCAGAACTTCCAAGAAAAAAATCGCACTGTGTTTCTCCAAAGTCTCTAAAGAAAAAAAATCACACCCAATCCCCCTCCCATGGGGTATTTATCAGTAGAAATAACAGAATGGCTCACCGGCGGTGAGCATCGGGATGATGAGGAGAATCACCCATGAAGAGTAATTGTCCCAACGAGATTCAAAATAGGAAGGTTGCTGGACTCGCTTAGGCGGGAAAATCCGTTACAACAGGCTACCGGCGAGGCTACCGGCGACGAGGGCTCGGAAAGGGAAGGGATGACCGACAAACTAGCAAGGTGACTCCACTTTCCGGCTAGGTAAAAGAACAGAGGCGCGAGGGAGAGTTTAGATTTAGGATAATAAAAGAAGATTTAAAAGAAGATTTTTTTATTATATTTAAAAAAAATATCAATTTATGTTAAATTCATTTGTGTGCGACGCACTAACAAAATGGGTGTCCTCCCTAGCTAAAATTGATGTCCTGGACGCAATAGCGCAATCCGTTTTGTCATCCAGAATCATTCGGACAAATTTATCATCGATCGTATCAAATTAACTTCGATTCGCGCGTGGCACGATAAATGAAATTATTGACCAGATCGGAGTCGTTTAACGAGTATATTATTGATCGGTCCTCACATAGGTAACGACCAAAGTCAAACATATCACTTATAGTGGTAATTCAAACATTGCACACGTTACGGTGTCCGCCTACGTCTTTCAAATATCTATAGGAGCTCAATTTGAGCTTCAATATGTCGGCTTTTCAATCTACTCAATCGAATATTGAGGATCTAAAACCGTCCATATGAAACTATGAAGAGTGAGGAAATGGCTTGAATTTCTAAAGGGGGTGAGTCCCAGTCTAGTCCTCTAAGAAAGTCAAAACATGGAAATCTTAAGGCTAGATCCTAGGGTATTTAGAGAAAGGAAAAGAAGACCTAAAAAATGAGGTCAACAGGCTTCACAACAAAATTTAACACTACAATTGGCCAAATTGTAATGTAAATGAAGTTAAAAGGAAAAACCATCACAATTATCAAATTAAAATGATTCTAATTGAATCTACTCACTACAAAAACTATTATTTCATCACAAGAAAACGATACAAGGAAATTACTCTAATTGCAACAAGAAAAAAAAAGTACATCATCTTATATCAAATCAATGTCAAATACTAAGAATTAATACACTACATGACAATGAAAATACAATATACTTATCTTTTTTCCCTTAGAAATGAAAAAAAAAAACTCCACCCTAAATGTTCTCCTTACAATCTTAAAACAAATCCTCACAGCATTCACAAATCTTAAAGTAAATACAGAAAAGAAAAGAAAATCTCTCACTTTTTCTTCATTTCCCTGCACTGTTTTCTTCTTCTCTAAATTCCCTAATGTCTCTTCTCTCCCTAATGATCCCCTCTCCCCCCAAAAATCCTTTCATTTTGTGCATAAAACCACTGAGAAATGGTCCCAAACAATTCTGGCACTGAGTCACACAATTGTGGCGCCTAGGCGTCATGTGCTCTGTCGGTTAGGGAAAATGAACTAGCGCTTAAGCACCACCTTCTCTAGAATAATTTGAGAGTTCAGCACCTATGCGCCTACTTTCGATGCCATGGCGCTATGGAGTGGTGCCTAGACAGTACATGTTGGCGCTTAGGCACCTATTCACGTTTAAGCTCCACTGCTCCAATTGCCTTCATTTTGCTCAGTTCTCACTCCAGTTCACTCCAATTTCTTTACCTATAGTACCTGCAACAAATATATGAAAATATATTCTATTAAAGTGCAATATCTTCAAAAATAAGTATAAAATACATAAGGAAAATTAACCTCTTAAAGGACATATCAACACCTCATCACCACATCTTAATCCAAAATCCACCACAAATCGGCCAAAATCCAAGATCAAGTCCAATTTACCCAATTTTTTTCCATATTCACTCAAAATCGACCAAACTCAAATCAAAATTTATTCCAAGACCATTCTAAGCCTAAAATCCACCAAAATTAGCCAAACCTCTCAAAATTTCCAAATTACCCAAAATACCTAAGTTACCCAATTTTCACTAAAATTTCCAAAGTGCTCCAAATTCCCACCAATCCCATCCAAGTGTTAGCCCAATTCCATTCAAATTCAAATCCAAATTTCATGTAAACCCCAAATCTAAACTTAACCCAGGTCTAAAATCCACCAAAATTGGATCACATGCAAAATCCAATTTTGTCAAGTTCATGCCTTAAAATTCATTCTAAACTTCTTCAAGCTCATTGTGAACTATTTAATCACCATCAAATTTACATTCAAAGCCCAAAGCCAAAAATCAAAATCAATTTTTCAAATCCCATCCTAAATCCCAACTTTCAATTTCTTCAAAATACAAGGACCAACAATTCCAAAAGCCCACTCCAACATGGGAAAAAAAATTCTCATCTTCCATTTAATTAAACCAAACTATATATCATGGCATCTATGATCAAACTCCTTCCCCATTAAGCTTCCTGATGGCACCTCACAGAAATGTTAAAAATCTTAAAATCCCTCTTCATGAAATTTAGCCAAGCCACATGCAAGCCATGAAGCATTTTTCAAGCCACATGGGAGCCAGGTGAACATTGTCATGTCACCCTCCCATAGGTAGAGAAAATGAGGGCTCTCTCCAATGATTCCACTTTAATTATTTAACTCTACTCATGCTTCACCTAAACCCATGTTTAAGCATTAATCTCCATGATTGGGACCTCACCACCCAATCCCCGAAGATGCCCGCCAGGTTAAACCACTTTGAGACTGACCCAAGGCTATTTCCATGAGTCAAACCCAAGTCAAACCAAAATTAGCACAACCCCATTCCATTCAAATCCCATCCATATACACATGTCACAAGCCAACTAATTCCACCATTCTCCACCACTGACCTCTCACAGTAAGATGGTTACTTCCAATGCCCTGGCCAGCCACCATGTCCGGTAGCAAGCCCAAGGCCAAGAGGCAACCATGGGGGAAAATCCAAAATTGAGACCAACCAATTTTGCTCACCGCCATTGGACTTTTGCATCCACCTTAGCACCGCCTCAGCATCATTTTCCACCCACTGCATTGACCAATTGAGCTCCATTCCTAGGCCTATAAATACACCACCTCTCACGGCCAAGAGAGGAGAAGTGCATAAACCTTGAGGAAACTCTGCTAAAATCACTCCACACGCTTCTTACACTCACATGAAGCTCAACCCCATCATTCGTAAGCCTTCAAACTGACTACAAAACTCTAACTTCTCCACTAAAATCCAGGAGAATTTTAGTCATTTCACCAAACTTGACAAAACTTCAAATTGATTGTTCTAAAAGCTTCCCCATACTTCAAAACCACTTCCCCAATCAAAAGGCCCCTCTCCCAAGGCCCTCTAACATAGCCCTAAACCACACTCGATCCCCCATTTAGTATATTCATACTTAGTCCCATCCATAGAGCAAAATAACGCTTGGAGAAGGTTCGTGGTGCTAAGGCGAAGCTTACCCAACATCTTATGGTGACCAATGTGAAGCTGAGTATATCCATGTTTGAGCAATCGTGATTATCCTGTGAAGAGTAAGTTGAGCTACACATAATAGGCCAAGTCGGCATATCAAAAAATCTGAAACAACCATCCATCTGAGGATAAGTGTTTAATGTCTAGTGGTAAGGAGTCCCCCAATCGAAAGACTAGAATGGGGCGACAAATGGATCAAACACTCGAAGGTGAGTTTTGGGCTTAAGCAATAGAGCAATCAACCAGATCACATCCTTCAAATCTCCATTACTGATAAATGACTTGGCATAAACCTAGTTGAACCAATCCAATATTTTGGTGGGATTCGTGTCAGACTGACATGACTTATCTTTTTTAAGAAATATCACCCTCTGTAAATAGTGGTTATTATTTGAAAATGGGAGGCTTTTTTACTTCTTTCTTTTTTATAAAAGAATATCAATCAAATATCCAAGATTATTGATCTTTTCTCTAAAAAAATATTTTTTCTCCTCCATTGTATGTGATGTATTACTCGTGCATGATTTGAGGATAAATTTGGGTTTAACACCCTAAATGTACGGTGAGTTTGGATTATGCCACAAATAAGAAAAAAACATAGCACTAGAGAGAAAGTAATCGTGATAATATACGAAACAAGGATGGCACAAGAGTTTTTGCAACTCAACAAATCTACGAGCTAAAGGATCAACTATAACGATGATCAAAGAAACACTTCTACAAAGAGCATTTATGTTGCCCTTGCCGGCAGTCCTCATGTGTTAAAGAGCTACCCCAAATGTCGAAAGATCCCCTTCCCTAACACCGAGGGTGAACGATAAGACACATCACCCTAACAGTGCTACCAACGATCGAAACAAATAGTGTACAACCCTCCGATGATCGGCTCCTGAGAATACTCTTTCACCAATTCTCTAAGGTTTAAGCACCTAAAGTTACGAATTTCCAACTCTGGACTCATACCGGATGTAGCCCGATTCGATCGATCATGTCTCCTCTTTTGAGTCGACGATGTGCCCTCTAAAGAGTCAACAACGTACTAAAGTGTCGACTATTATTTACAAGTATGAAGGAGTCTACCCATTGAACTTGTCGATGATCAGAGAATGTAAGACGCACAAGAAAGGAGAAAAAGGTTTTGTTAGAGAAAAGGGCCAAAAAATTTTGAAAACTTGATATATGGATTCCTTAATAGAAATTAAATAAAAAACAAAAAGGTATAATCCCATTTTTATACAATATCTCTTTTTTATGTTAAAAATATTTCATCCAGACGTCGATCAACCACAAACTTGTTAAATATAGCTCCCAATCTCTTTAGAATTCCTACAAATTGTTGGCACCCAATTGATCAGAACCTTTTGATTATATGAAGTTCTAAAAACTTCTTCTTTCTGAATAAAGATAGTTAACATGATAAAAAAATTAATAAACTATTGTCTGCACATTAAACCTCATGTACAATTTAAAAAAAACAGTCTTATTAAACCTCATCGTGGGCTTGGCTTGTGCTTCCCAACGCTAAAAGATAAACTCTCAGACAAACTATTAAAAAAATACAAGTTCAATCAAACCAAACCATCAGAAATTCCAATAGAGAAGAAATTGTGAGCCTCAACTTTAGGAACAATATGCCATAGAAATCCTGTTGAAGAGTATCCACGGATCAGTGGCTTTTCTGCTTAAAGAATTCGCTATTAAGACTTTCAAAAAGTTACTAAGTAAAGCTACGAGCTTTCAGGGCGATGTTTTTTCTTTACCCTTTTCCAGGTGCATAAGGAAATTAAGTTAACTTAAGAATTATTTTTGCTTGTCACTCCAAAAACCTCCAAGTTATCCTTGTTAAAATCATCTCCCTAGTTATTTGCACTGAGCTCGGACTACTTTTTCTTCACCCTATATATTAGTGTGGTTCTTACTGGTTGATTGAAGTCATAGACCCCCCCCCCCCCCCCACTCATGTGGCTTCACAACAAAATTTAACACTACAATTGGCCAAATTGTAATGTAAATGAAGTTCAAAGGAAAAATCATCACAAGTATTAAATTAAAATGATTCTACTTGACTCTACTCACTACACAAACCATTATTTTGTCACAAGAGAATGACACGAGGAAATTACTCTAATTGCAACAAGAAAAAAATAAATTACATCATCTTATATCAAATCAAAGTTAAATACAAAGAATTAATACACTACAAGACAATGAAAATACAATATACTTATCTTTTCCCCTGAGAACTGAAAGAATACTCCAGCCCAAATGCTATCCTTACAATCTTAAAACAAATCCTCTCAATATTCAAAGATCTTAAATTAAATACAAAAACAAAATGGAAATCTCTCAATTTTTCTTCACTTCTCTGCACTGTTGTCTTCTTCTCTGAATTCCCTAATGTCTCTTCTCTCCCTAATGATCCCCTCTCCCCCAAAAATCCTTTCGTTTCGTGCATAAAACCACTGAGAAATGGTCTCAAACAGTTTTGGCACTGAGGCGCACAACTGTGGTGCCTAGGCTTCAAGTGCTCTGTCGGTTGGGGAAAATGAACTGACGCTTAGGCGCCACATTCTCTGGAATCATGAGAGGGTTCGGCGCCTAAGCGCCTGCTTTCGATGCCATGGAGCCATGGAGCGGTGCCTAGACAATAGAAGCTGGTGCTTAGGCACCCATTCACTTTTAAGCTCCACTGTTGCAATTGCCTTCATTTTGCTCAGTTCTCGCTCCAGTTCGCTCCAATTACTTTACCTATAGTACATGCAACAAATATATGAAAATATCTTCCATTAAAGTGCAATATCTTCAAAAATAAGTATAAAATTCAGGAGGAAAATTAACCTCTTAAAGGACATACAACACCTCATCACCACATCTTAATCCAAAATCCACCTCAAATCAGCCAAAATCCAAGATCAAGTCCAATTTACCTAAATTTTCCAAATTCACTCAAAATTGACCAAACTCAAATCCAAATTCATTCCAAGACCATTCTAAAGCCTAAAATCCACCAAAATTAGCCAAACCTCTCAAAATTTCCAAATTACCGAAAATACCTAAGTTACCCAATTTTCACCGAAATTTCCAAATTGCCCCAAATTTCCACCAATCCCATCTAAGTGCTAGCCCAATTCCATTCAAATTCAAATCCAAATTTCATGTAAACCCCAAATCCAAACATAAGCCAAGTCTAAAATCCACCAAAATTGTATCACATGCTAAATCCAATTTTGCCAAGTTTATGCCTCAAAATTCATTCTAAACTTCATCAAGCTCATCGTGAACGATTTAATCACCATCAAATTTATATTCAAAGCCCAAAGCCAAAAATCAAAATAATTTCTTCAAATCCAATCCTAAAATCCAAACTTTCAATTTCTTCCAAATACAAGGACCATCAATTCCAAAAGCCCACTCCAACATGAAAAAAAAAATTCTCATCTTCCATTTAATTAAACGAAACTATACATCATGGCATGCATGATCAAATTCCTTCCCCATTTGGCTTCCTCATGGCACCTCAGAGAAATGCCAAAAATCTTAAAATCCCTCTTCATGAAATTTAGCCAAGCCACATGCAAGCCATGAAGCATTTTTTAAGCCACATGGGAGCCATGTGAGCATTGCCATGTCACCCTCCCATAGGAAGAAAAAATGGGGACTCTCTTCAATGATTCCATTTTAATTATTTAACCCTACTCATGCTTCACCTAAACCCATGTTTAATCACTAATCTCCATGATTGGGACCTCACCACCCAATCCCCGATGATGGCCACCAGGTTATACCACTTTGAAAGTGACCCAAGGCCATTTCCATGAGTCAAACCCAAGTCAAACCAAAATTAGCACAACCCCATTCCATTCAAATCCCATCCATATACACATGTCACAAGCCAACTAATTCCACCATTCTCCACCACTGACCTCTCACAGTAAGATGGTTACTTCCAATGCCCTGGCCAGCCACCATGTCCGGTAGCAAGCCCAAGGCCAAGAGGCAACCATGGGGGAAAATCCAAAATTGAGACCAACCAATTTTGCTCACCGCCATTGGAATTTTGCATCCACCTTAGCACCGCCTCAGCATCATTTTCCACCCACTGCATTGACCAATTGAGCTCCATTCCTAGGCCTATAAATACACCACCTCTCACGGCCAAGAGAGAAGAAGTGCATAAACCTTGAGGAAACTCTGCTAAAATCACTCCACACGCTTCTTACACTCACATGAAGCTCAACCCCATCATTCGTAAGCCTTAAAACGGACCACGAAACTCTAATTTCTCCACTAAAATTCAGGAGAATTTTATTCATTTCACCAAACTTGACAAAAGTTCAAGTTGATTGTTCTAAAAGCTTCCCCATAATTCAAAACCACTTCACCAATTAAAAGCCCCCTCTCCCAAGGCCCTCTAACATAGCCCTAAACCACACCCGATGCACCATTTAGTATAGTCATACTTTGTCCCATCCATAGAGCAAAATAACGCTTGGAGGAGGTTCGTGGTGCTAAGGCGAAGCTTACCCAACATCTTATGGTGACCAATGTGAAGCTGAGTATATCCATGTTTGAGTGATCGTGATTATCCTGTGAAGAGTAAGTTGAGCTACACACAATAGGCCAAGTCGGCATATCAAAAAATCTGAAACAACCATCCATCTGAGGGTAGGTGTTTAATGTCGAGTGATAAGGAGTCGCCCAATTGAAAGACTAGAAAGGGCCGACAAATGGCTCAAACACCCGAAGGTGAGTTCTGGGCTTTAGCAATAGAGCAATCAACAAGATCACATCCTTCAAATCTCCATTACTGATAAATGACTTGGCATAAACCTAGTTGAACCAACCCTATACTTTGGTGGAATTCGTGCCGGAGTGACATGAATTATTTTTTCAAGAAATGTCACCCTCTGTAAATAGTGGTTATTATTTGAAAAGGGGAGGCTTTTTTACTTCTTTCTTTTTTATAAAAGAATATCAATCAAATATTCATGATTCTTGATCTTTTCTCGACAAAAGTTTTTCTTTTCCTCCATTGTTTGTGTTATATTACTCGGGCATGATTCGAGGATAAATTTGGGTTTAACACCTTGAATGCGTGGTGAGTGTGAATTATGCCACAAAAAGAAACAGCAATGGAGAAAGAAAGTAATCGTGATAATATAGGAAACATGGAGTGCACAAGAGTTTTTGCAACTCAACAAATCTACGAGCTTACGGATCAAGCATAATGATGATCAAAGAAACACTTCTGCAAAGTGCATATATGTTGCCCTTGTCGGCAGCCTCCATGTGTTAAAGAGCTACCATAATATCGAAAGATCCCCTTCCCTGACATCGAGGGTGAGCGATAAGACGCATCACCCTAAACAACGCTGCCAAGGATCGAAACATATAGTGTACAAATCTCTCACCAAATCTTTGAGGTTGAAACACCTGAAGTTACAATTCCCAATTCCAGACTAATACCGGATGTGGCCCAATTCGATCAACCATGTATCCTCTTCTGAGTCGAAAATTTTTCCTCTAAGAGTGAACAACCGACCAAAGTATAATTTTTTTCTTAATGAGTATGAAGGAGTCTACCCATCGATGATGAGGGAATGTAACACGCATAAGGGAGGAGAAAAAGGTTTTGTTAGAGAAAAGGGCCAAAAAAATTTTGAAGTCTTGATATAGATTCCTTGAGGGATCACCCAAAAAAAACTAGGTCTAACCCCGCTTATCATACAATATCTCATAATTATGTTAAAAAATATTCCATCCAGATGTTTGAATGGTCGACCACAAACTTGTTAAAGATAGCTCCCAATCTCCTTAGAATTCCCACAAATTGCTGGCACCCAATTGATGAGAGCCTTTCGATCTTATGAAGGTCTTAAAACTTCTATTTTTTCTTGAATAAATATAGTTAACATGATGAAAAAAAATTAACAAACCATTATCCGCATATTAAACCTCATGTACAATTAAAAAAACAAAGCAGTCTTATTAAACCTCATCGTGGGCTTGGCCCATGCTTCCCAACGCTACTAGATAATGCTCAGACAAACTATTCTAAAAAATACAAGTTCAATCAAAACCAGACCATAAGCAATTCCAATTTTGACGACTTCTGGGACAGAAATAAGACATAAAAAATAAACTACGGCAGGTGACGACCTCGTTCAGGCGCAAACATTAAGAGAATATTATTATATAAAAAATTAAACAAACAGATCAAATTTTGAAAATACTTTTATATATGTATTCTAGCTAACATCTTAAGTTAATCTGATGTAACGGCACCTATATATATATATATATATATATATATATATATATATATATATATATATTTGAATGGGCTAAACCAATCTAAATGTTTATATGGTCACAAAGCAAGAAAAATAGCACGTGAACCCCATGAAAAAAATATGGACATGTCCTCTGCCGTGTAGAAGAGTTTGTGCAGCAGACGCATACTTTCGGCCGTTTGAAACCCTAGCCCAAGAAACCCATTGCTACCCCAAAAAAATGAAAAAAAGAAAATCAATATACCAAAAAAAAAACGTACGAGTGCAAAGGTTCAAATAAAAATTGCAAATTTAAGAAAAACAAAAAATCCTTAAAGAAACTTTACAGAAATACAAATTTGATTTGGGAGCCATTTAAAAGAACAAAATTACAGATATCGTTCGATCGTGAAAAGAAGGAAACCAAAAAAATGAAATTTAATATTCTCAGCCTGCATCGTCCTCACATGAAAACTTGTAAGCTTGCGTTCTTGGGGTAGTTGCAGAGAGGACAGATGGCGACGCTAGACTCGCAATTCTGGCACAGGCAAAGGTGCCGACATGGAAGAACAAGCACAGATACTTCAACTACGCCACAAACCTTGCAATTCATTTGTTGCAGAGAAGTTTTCTTCGGCGTAGAAGGCATGAATGTGGGCAGCGCCGCTGCAGCTATACGAGTGCCATCGTCAAAGCAGAAAGACTCTGCATCGCCGGCTATCCCATCGCTGTCACCATAACCTTCCGTCAAGGGGGGAACAGCAGCGGCGGTAGCAGCGTTCTGTAATAGAACTTGCTCGAGATTTGTCCTGAGATTGGAAACTAATACTTCGTTGTTCTTGGCTACATTGAACCACAACTGGCTCTCAGCATTCACCTGCTGGATCTGCTCCTGAAGCTCGGCATTCTTTCGGTTAGCTTCCTCCAGCTCAATCTCCTTCTCTTGGAAACGTTTCACCACGGTTTGCTTTAAGTTGGAGAACAGTGATCTGCAGTGCCTTTTTCGCACTTCCTCCGCACCAAGACGAATTCTCTCGTTCTGTTTTGAATCAGAGCAGAAGAATTAAGCAATGATGAAAATTAAAAACGGTGGAGATTAACGAGAAAGCAGCAATACCTGCAAACGAATGAGCGCATCCATCTCAGAGTTTTGATGATAGATCAGCGCAAGAATCTCCTGACCGAATGATAAGGGAGCGGGAGCCGACTGGATAGGAACGTTGGTCGGCCGACCGCTGGTGCACGCGGAAGCAGAATCAAAAACTCGCGTGCTCTTATCGCTAGGAGCCATTAAAGCAGTATTAACCGCGCCACAGGAACCATTCATCAAAGCGAGGGATGCAGAAAGTATTGAAGGTTTGGAAACACGAAGAAGTGGAGGAAGTGCAGCCGCCGGCACATCCAACGCAAACTGCTCGTCACGGCACCTCTTCCGATATCCGGAGACATTGCATGTGAGCTCGCTTTGCGGATGATCGCTGAACAAACTGGCGTTCATCAAACCCCCAGCCGCTTTACCAACAAGAGGAAGACAATCGATCTGAAGCTGATGGCTCTGCATCGTTTGGACGACTTCCAGAACGCCGTCCATCGGAACCCTGAAGCAGAGATCACGAAATCATCAGGAACGCAAGACACAAAACAAATTAAACGCCGAGCAGTATGGCGCGAAGGATTTAAAAAGCTTAAAGAAACGGAAAGAAAAGAGCCCAAAAGAAGCGCTCAAAAGAATAGGGAAACCATCGGTGAATCTTGGAGCGGTTAAAGCTCACCTGGATGGTTGGTCCGGGAAGAAGGCATTGGAGGGGTGTTGAGCTTGCACCGCCATTATTAAAGGGCCGCGCTCCGCCTGCTGAAGTATTGGTGTTTCGTGGTGGCGACGGTGGTTCCGCTGAGGAAATCGGTTGACGCTGTTGTTCCCGAGGGGAGGGATTCGAGGAGGAGATATGGACGAAAGGACGTGAGAGGGAAAGAAGGGGATTTTATTTATAGAAGAAGGGGGACGAGATGGAATCAGTGTAAGGACTGGTTGCATACAAAGGGAAAGCGATTTGGACAATTGAATGTGGACTCTTTGAAACCGTGGAACAGTCTGTCTGACGTGGATTTCTTTTTAAAAATAGCACTGATTATATTTAACTTTAATTATTTCCCATTTTATAAATCGTTAATATCAAAATAGAAATTATTTTATTTATTTTTATTTATTTTTTGCATTGTTGTTTCTCCATCGTTAATTCGTTCAATTTTTTTTGGGCTGGGTCCGATTCAGTTAATTTGTCAACGTAAAATTTACTCAAATAGTTAATGGATATGTTAAATGGGGTCGGGCAGGTTGAATGAAGCCAAGGGGATTAAAGCCTGGCCCAATTCGGTTAAAATAGTTTCTGATTGGTTCATCATAGTTCTGTGCAATTGGCAAGGCTAACTTACTATGGTGAAAAAATTATTTTATTTTTTTTTATCATTTTAAAAATATTTGGGATGGCGTCATAGCAATGAAATCTTTCGTACCTACAAAGCAAGCGTTTGGTTCAAACGAAACATAAAATCGAACAAATCAAACCTTCAGTAAGACTGAACCGATATTTACTTCGGTTTAAACAGTTCAATTATGAATAAAATAACTTTTAACTATTCGATTACGAACAATTATAAATATTTAATTTTGATTTAATATCATAATCTTTTATTTAATTTAAATTTTATTCTATTTTTTTTAGTTTTTCGATATGTTCAATTGAACAAAAATCTATTTTATGTTTTAATAATAAAAAAATGATACGTATTTTTAGAACAAACGGAATTGACCTAATTTATTCGGTTTGGGTTTGGATTGGTTCGGCTTTTCAATTATAACCAATTAAAATACACCCCTTATTTATAAAAATGAAAAATAAATTAAATATCGTTTAATGTGTGCATGTAGCTAATATTAATTATAGAAATATTAAAGCCCTAGTGTTTATATTATTATAAATTTATTATAAATAAAATCAATTTAAATATTTTGTAATAACGGCATTATTCGACATCATTAATATTTTAGTTCGCAATAAATTAAATATTATTTTTGAAAATTAAAAAGATTTTTTTTTATTAACCGAGCAAAATAAATAGGCATGTTTTTAATATATTAAAAAAATGGAAAAAACGACCTCCTCAAATACGACAGTATTTATTAGAGGTAGGAAGGTGGCATTTAGATCTCCCACGCAGCGGAAATGAATAGTCGGGCCGCTTGCGGCAACGTACGGTCAACGCAGAAGACTCACCGACGCTCGTGCACGAGAAACCGCCTTCGCGTAACTCTCCCCTTTACTCCATCCCATTTATATATATATATATATATATGATTGAAAGATCAACTTGTAGCTCTTTACGCGTTAATAATAATAGAGAAAGTATAATTTTAGGAGGGAATGAGGATCCCTACTAGAAAGTAAAAAGATACATTGAAATTTAAGGGTTCCTCCGTCCACATACAACACCATACAAAAAGGACATAAAACAAATTATCACTTCCAAGATTACAAGTAACCCAAAAAGATATATAAGTAGTATTCCAAGAATGAACTTGTAGAGAAAGTGCAAAACAGAACTATGCAATCCGTAAGTGATATATATATAATTTCATTTTGGTATTTAAAAAAAGTAATTTGCAATTATGCTTCGGCAGTGAAGATTTAAGAGAAAAATTTATAGTAATTTGCAAATATATTTTTATATTTCGATGATGGTCTTGCAATGCCAATAGCCAATTAAGAAGGTATTGGTAAAGGGAATACGGTCATGGGGAGCTGGTCCCATACGTGATCTCTTTGCAGAAATATGATGGCAGCGTACAATAAGAGAGAGGGAGAAATAAAAGAGAGGGGGACCTATGAGATTTGACGAGGCAGACACGGTGCTCAATCAATTGTGAAAGGTTATATTCCTTGCCCCTCCCCCCATAAAATTTGCCACAGTAATTATGGACAATTTACATACATACCACTCAATTTTTATGTCTTTATACACTTACAATTTAAACCTTAAAATATAATATATATATATATATATATATATATATATATATATATATATATATATATATATATATATATATATATATATATATATATATATATAT
>NEWO01001271.1:100118-117005 GCA_003013225.1 Phalaenopsis aphrodite
TCTGTAAAAATTAAAATTTAGGTGCTAGATTTATAAATACACAGAATATGAGTGGTATAAATGTAAATTTTTTAAATGATGTAAAATGCTTCAAATCATAGCCCCATTGTAAAAATGCAGTTAAAATTAAAAAGAATAATTCAAAAATATAAATAACAAATTGACAACGGACCAAAGAAGCTGACGAATTGAATGAATTTGTCTGCATGCATAGCTGTAACGTCTGCTTATACCATACCATGAATGACATGCATGTGGACTGCTTTTCCTCCCAGATTTGAAGGCTTTTGAACATGGCCGGCTGCCGCTCCCTTTTCTGGACAGGTACCGCAACTGGCACTCCGACGTGGACCTTTCCCGACTAATGCGTCCATGGGCCTGTACGATATCGATCTGGACGCCTCGGCCTGGCCCACTCGCTTCGGCAAGGCTTGGGGCCCGCCCTTGTCCTAGAAGATGCTCGAAGACAGCGGAAAAGACCGTGCTTATTTTACTTCTAATACACTCTCCCTCTTTGGAAAAGTATTTGCATACCACCAAATCCGATTGTACGCAGCACTGCGTACGTTAGAGATTATTTAGATGGTACAGAAGAATTATATCTACATTATTTCTCCTGTAACCTTCCTGTAACTTACCTGTGTATACGAAACTACAGAAGCACAAAATTTATTTATAGGTTACAGGTAGGTTACATGAATGTTACAAGAGGTGTAACGCAAATATAACCCCCCTCTATCATCTGAATAACCTCCCGAGGTGCGCAGCACTGCGTACATTTGGACGTACGCAAATATTTTCCCCATTTTTGGGACATTTTCATACATAGCACGCATTTTTATTTTGGGGCATTTCTGTATATATAATTAACACCTAAATTTTACTTTTTTTACATTTATACCACCAAATCTGTCACCATTTTAACTTGAAAAAATTGATTTTTTTTAGATGTTAGATTTGTAAATACATTAGAATTGATTGGTATGCGTGTAAAATTTTCTTAAAGACTTTTAAAAGTTAACTATACCTCAAGTAAGGTGACATGTATTTAATAAATAAATACTAAGTGTAAGATATGCAAATATATGGAATTTAGTGGTATATATGTAAATCTTTCTTTTATAAATTTAAATAATTACATAACCTTTAAATCTTTAATATCAATCGAATGATTATTACTACATACTTTTCAACTGCAAATATACCTTTTTAAGCATAAATTTAGGACACCAATGAATTATAAATGTAAATATGATATTGTACATGCTAGATATGTAAACAGATAAAAATCTTGTAGCATTCATGTAATTTTTTCTCTTTTAAAATAAATACCACAATTTTTATGTATTAGTAATTCTAGCACTTAAATTTTAATTTTTGTATTTATAAAGTGTACTTAAATTTATTTTTATCAAATCAAAAATAGCATCATTATTAATTTTTAGAAATGCAAATTACACACCAATGTTTGAAATTAAGACTTGATGCGTCAGCAATAATTTTTTATCATCTTGCACGAATCTTGATATAATTTTTTTATCAATAAACATTCAAATTTCAAGGTCGATTAACAATCACTACTTCTGATTCACCCCTTTCAAGGTCTGTCATTACCTTCCGACACTCTCTATTGAGATTGATCCTAATCTGTCAATTCTCATCTTCGAATCACTCACTACCTTCGAATTCACCACTTTCGAGGTCGGTCCTTACCTTCCAACGCTCTCTCTTAAGATCGACCCTTACCTGTCAATTCTCATCTTCGAACCAGTCGCCATCTTCTGATTCACCCCTTTTGAAGTCGGTCCTTACCTTCTGACGCTCTTTCTTGAGATTGACCCTTACCTGTCAATTCTCATCTTCGAATCAGTCACTACCTTCTGATTCACCTCTTTCGAAGTCGATCCTTACCTACCGACGCTCTCTCTTGAGATTGACCCTTACCTGTCAATTCTCATCTTAGAATTAGCCACTACCTTCAGATTCACCCCTTTCGAGGTCCATCCTTACCTTCTGACGCTCTCTCTTGATATTAACCCTTACCTGTCAATTCTCATCTTCGAATCAGTCACTTCGTTCTGATTCACCCTTTTCGAGGTCGGTCCTAACCTTCTGACGCAATTTTTTTGAGATTGACCATTACCTGTCAATTCTCATCATAGAATCAGTCACTACCTTCTGATTCTCCCCTTTCAAGGTCGGTTTGATATAATTTTTTATCAATAAACATTCAAAATTCAAATTCAAGATCATCCAGGATCCTAATTTCAACAAATTTATAGTCAAATCTAGACAAGATGAACCCAATGATATATAGAGATTCATCATACATACAAATAAAAGGAATGTAGTGGAAGGAGACACCCTGATTTTTTACATTGAAAAACCTTGAATGGGAGAAAAAAATAAAGATTTTGAAAACCAAACCATACATTGAACTGGTAAAAGGAGCTTCAAGATTCAAGGGTTGAACCAGAGTTGAATCTAGGGTTCAACCGAATGATTTAATAAACTATAAATTTATTTAAATGTGGCATAAATTATGTAATTTAAAAAATGATTATAAAATATAAAATAAAAACATCAATATTTAAATAACTAATCCATAATAATTTTAGCATCCTATTTTAAACTTTAATAACATTTAGTTTTTAAAACAATTAAATTTGAAATATAGAATCAATTCATAATAATTTTTTAAGAAAAAATATAATCAATAAAAATGAAATGTTGTAAGAACCTAAAATCTAAGTATAGTTACTTTGAGGTTGCTATTGGCTCCCATCTGCCACGCTGGCATGAGATCCCACGATATAGTTGGCTATTTTTCATCCCATCACTGAATATGCTACATGGTGCTGAGGAACTCTTTGCTCACTGTGTAATCTTCTTCGTAAAATCTCCATTTTTTACCCTCCTAGGCTTCAACTCCAATGCCTTTCTTCTCCATTAGAAACTTCCCATGCAAAGCCCTCGTATATATTGTTTTCATGCTTCTTGTTCATACCTTTCTTGTCCTTCTCACGGTGAGATAGTTCTCATAAATGAACTTGAAATGCTTTCTCCCATGGCGAATGAAAATTCAGAAGAATCAAAAGAATTATTTTCAAGTTGATGATGGATAGTGAGGCGATCGCGCCACTAACAAGGGAACCATTTGGTTCTCTTAAACTGAGAATACAAAATACAAGCGTAGGCATGTAAGATTTCATTTTTTGCTTTAAATTTTACTATAGATCAAATATTTATTCTCACTATCTTGTTATATTGATAGGCAATAACATTAGGACGAGAGCCCTTCGTTGCCGATGTACATAAGCACACCCATAGAAGGCAGTCCGACCAACCATGGATAAACGATAGACCCCGTGTGACCTAGAAAATTCATGAGCTAAACTAGTTTGATGTTAATGCATGTCGGTTCTAACTATATGTAGCTACTTCTTTTGTAAGAGAGATTCCAACAATTGAAGGAGAGTCTGGTGGAGGGAAGAAGAATGGTCTAGTCTACAGGCTCAAGTCATAGACATTAGCTTGTGACAGTCACCCTCCAACAGTGCATTTGCAGCTTCTACATTTGCTGCACAAGAAGAGGTGGTAAGCATGTTGTCGCATTCGCTGCTGAGATGGAGACCCACTTCACTATGATGAGGTTGATGTTTGTGAAGGCCAATTTGAAGGCCGAGTTAGATTCATTTTAGTAGCAAGTAATTTTGTATGGAACAAAACATTGGGCTTGAAGCAGTTGCCTTGAGTCTGGTTTGTTAAGTTTAGAAAAGCTTTGGTTGCCATGAGATAACATCGAATCAATGCAGGTCATATTGTGTTCATTCGACAATATTAATGACACACATTATACTTACTGTGTATGTTGATGACATCATTATCACTAGTGATAATAAAACAAAGATTGCTCAACTAAATATAAGATTGGACAATGAACTTGATGTGAAGGATCTTGGACAACTCAGATACTTTCTTGAGATTGAACCCAAGAGGATGGTCTTGTCTCAAAGGAAGTATGTATTAGTTCTCATAGAAACTAACATGCTGAGGTGCAAACCTGTAGTATCTCCAACTGAACAGAAGACCAAGCTGAGCGTAGAGACATGATAATTGATCGAGAGAGAGACAAAAAAGAGATGGGTGGTTTATCGACCTACGTAGCACGCAACCAACAAACATCTCGTATGGAGCAAGCGGAGCCACCACATACATGAACCAACCAACCAACAGACAAATGAAGGCAATAAAACAGATAGGTAGCTAAAGAAAGAATGAACGAAGGAAGGCATCCACAGGAAGAAAGAACACACACACACACAGGGGAGGCGTGAAGCAGGCTGGGCGAGCGAGGTGCATGAAAAAAAAAAAAACCACAGGAGAATACTGCTTGGTAGGAGGGGAACAACGTCGCCTAGAAGAACAAGAAAAAACAAGAAAGAAGATGGAGAAGATGATGAGGAGGAGATAGAGAAGGAGGATTAGCAGGGAGATTTCTCATTTTATCTGTATAAGCTTATTTGAACATTTGAACATATAGTTTTTTTTGTGAACAATGATGTATTTATGTTAAATTAATTGAATTTAATTTATTTAGTTATTTTGATGGATAATTTACTATTGAAATATATTAGTCTGTTAAATGCATAAAATAATTAATTAAATATTTTGATTGCAGGTGTGGTAATGTAAATACCAAAGAAAGAATTTATTTATATTAGTTGATACTATTGGTTTCCAATGGCTTAGAGTCGGTGTTACGATGATTATTTAAGTATCAGTAGCGATAATCGATGACTCGCCAATGGCCTCTTTGTCGGTTAATAAATTGACACGTCCTCGACTTCAGAGCGGCAAACAACCTGTATCATAAAAAATGACATATGCGACATTTTTTTAATGTCTTACCAGTCACAAATTACCTATTGACATCCACAACTTATTTTTAACGTCTTACCAGTCTCAAATTGCTTACAGTGATCTCGTTAGTTACCACATCTAATGCATCGTCAACACTAAAGCAATGGAAGAAATGCATCATAAAATATTGATGGTCGTGAAACTTTTCCGATATTTCACTCACCACTAATTTCTAACAGCCATATCGTCGATTAACTAAACCGACAAAAACTAATGATTGACCTTGTTTTCCGAATTATTCAAAAATTAATTAATAAATTTTATCAGTAAGACGTCAGTGATTTAATGTCATTGGAATATCAATTAGTTAAAAAAGTATAGGCAAGTGCTTTAGCTACAGCCTCAAAAAAGTCAATTAACTATCAGAAATATAATAACCAATGGTTTTTCTGTCAATAACAAACGAAGTTCGACTGTTAGAAATGATGGCATTCCCCAATCTTCAACAAAAGTTGTTCTAAACTTAAAAATACATCATTTGGACCAATAAAAGTTTAATTTTTTTTTTTGAAAATTGATCATTTTCTCTTTCCTAGGGTAAGGCCCAATTTAACCATTCATATCTCTTTATCAAGCTTGAATTGGATAAAACTAATTGGACCATTAAATTCCTTAAACGTTTCTTTATCAAATGGACTAAGGTTATTTTTTTAGACCATAGCCACCCGTAATAACCTCGTAGCCACCCATAAGCACCTTCCATAGCCACTGCAAAACTTCAAATGACCATATCTTGGGCTAGACAAATTTATTTTGGAAATGTATTGGACCATTAGAATCCTTGTTTTTTCTTATTCAAATGACATAAATTTTTTTTTTCTAAATTCTATATACGAAGTTATGAATTTCCTCCCATAATTCCTCTAAATTACAATAATGCCACTCAATCTTGACCACCCATTTAATTATCTATCTAACCACCTTTTTTTCTACATAACCTATTTGTGTGCTCAATTCCTGGTGATCCACATGTCTTCAGCCAAATTTCCCACCATATCCCTCCAAAGATGGATTAAATCCTAGCCATTCAATCTAAATTCCAACTTCCCTCTTAAGCACACCCATCCACTCCCCCATTAACTAATGGTCAATTTGGGGTGGTGGTGCGGCTGTACGCCACCGTACCGTAGTATTGTTTGTTTATGTAAACTACATTTTAGCTGCTTTTCAGAAAAATTTTGTTGAAATCTGTGTTTTACCACCGATTTTGATTAAGTGAGGTGGTAGCTTTCTAGCTGTGATCTGACTTTTTTTAAAAAAAATGAAATAGCCATCGCAGCTTTTTTGAGCATCAATTTTTTTTAGTAGTTTCATAGCTATTTTTTAATAAGTCGTAGCTGCCCCAAATAAACCGTAAAATGCCTGCCACTTTCTCCCCCATTTTCTCCAATTGTAACCCCTCACTCTCATTTCATTCCATTCTCAATACCATTGTCTCTCTCTCTCTCCCTCTCTAATTTTTTGTTCCTCTTCTTTCTCCCTCACAATTCCTCTCCATGAAGCTACTAATACCAAGAGATAAAACAAGTAAAATAAGGAGAGCAAGACATAAAAATAATCAAAGCAAGGAAAACACAACCAATTCAAAGCAATTCACATCAAATCAAAGGTATAGAATTTTCAATATGTTTTAAATCAAATTTGTCATTCAATTCATAAGTCCTTCACTTCAAATGTATTTTAAAATCTTTAATTAATGTTCTCACATGAAATTCACTATGTGTTTGTATTATTCATGCCCGAATCGAAACTTTATGAATAAAACTATAGGACTGTTGACCTCATTTTTGGTTGAGGTTTAAGTTTTTCCCTCTTTAGTAGCCTAGGATCTAGTCATATGACTTTCCTATTGACTATTCTTAGAAAACTAGAAAATGAATCATCACCATTAGAAACTCCAAACCCCTCTTTGTTCAACTTGAAGTTTCACATATTGGTCATAACCTCTAGCACTTAGTAGGTGGGGTCAGTATGGGGGATCTCAAGGAGAGTCCCTATAGGAATGTTTGACCTTAGGGTTGACTCTAGGTGTTGGTCTAAAGCTAGTTCACTCACCTACACTCACTATCACCCACAATCACTCACAATCCTAAACCCAAAATTGTTAACTTTGATCCCTTGATCTTTTGGGAGACTCATGTAGATGGTCCCATAAACCCACTAGCCCTAGGTTAGGGTTTAGCTAAGACCAGCACACAGAGAAACCAAATGGGGATTTCATTAGTCCATAGCTCATATAAGGTGGTTGGTACCCAATTCTACCAAAATATCTAACTTGGCCTATTGCCCCTAAATATACCAAAATTACCTAAATGCCATTGAAACCTTAAATTTGGCAAAATTCCTAAATTCACTCAAAATACCCTTTTTTTCAAAAATCATTTCAAACCATTTCAAAAAACCCAAATCACCCAAAAATTCTAAAATTACCAAAATACCCCCAAAATTACCAAAATTACAAAAATACCCTTTCTCAAAACCTCCAAAATGACTTCAAATGTCTCCTAAACCAATTTTAACCCAATTTGGCCAATTTGACCATTTTGACCAAAACCCCCTAAATTGCTTTTAAAGACCCAATTCCCCCAAATTCACCTTAAATGTCCATTAATTTGGTCCCAATTTCCCTCAATTTCAATTTTAAACTCAAATTCACCTTTCATATGCTCAATATAAACCAAATCCATCCCTAATTGATCCATGCTTTGAGCTCAATCTTGATTTAAGTCAAACCTCAAATTTTGGCCATATGACTTAATCCCACCAAATTGAACCCCATAGCCTTCTCAATTTGCCTCAATTTGGATCCTAAATCTTTTATAACACTTGTACACACCAAACATGACCTTCAATTGGCCTTGGTGAAGCCTCAATTCCATTTAATTTCAACCCAAGTCCAAAAATTCCCAAATTGGCTGTCTCCAAATTCCACCAAATTGAATGCCTTAAAACCCAAAATTAGCACCCAATTCATGACATTCCTATAGATCATTTTTAACAATCAATTTGAACCTTACCTAACCTTAGCCCAACCTAAACCCAATTCTAGTACAACTTGCCCAAATTAACCAAAAGCCCAAAATCCTTCAAAATGAGCTACCAATTGAACTCAAAATCATTTCAATACTTCACCAAAAATCTTCATGACCATCATCCATACAATGTTGATCAATAAATTGGGCTCAGATTCATGGCTAGCCTAACCCAAACCCAACTCTTAGCCATTTGGACCCAAATTGGACTCATGCACCAAAATTAACTTAGCCATCTCAAAGCCACCAAATTGATGACTCCAAAACCACTAAGCATACTCTATTGACCAGGCTAAACCCCCTTGGACCAGCCATGGTGAGCTATGGACCATTGGATCCCTAAATTAAAGGATTTATGCCTATTTATGGGCCTTAACCAAAAATCTTCCCCATCATCACTTGCCATTGAGAGTTAATTATAATTAACCCTCCCACTGGCTCATTTGACCTCCTGGCCACCTCCCCTGGCCCTATCGGTCGGCTTAGTGGTCGGAAAACATCAAAATCGAGAACCCCAGGCCAAAATTCAAACCCAAACTCACTCATCTGAGCTGACTAATTCCAATTAGCTTTAACACTTCAAAACCCTCCACCTAAGCACCATTTTGCACTCCTCAATTGGCCATGATAGCCAGCCTAGGCCATTTTTATTTAAACCTCACCTCCACGGACAAGAAAGAAGAGCTGAAATTTGCTTAAGGAAACTCTACCAAATTGCTCTCAGAGACTCCTTAAGACCACCTCAATTCAAGCCCACTATTTTCCCTCACTGATCCCCGCCGTGAAAGCTCAATTTTGAGCTTAAATTTCTGCCAAAATCAGGACATAACTCTCCGTAGCTCCACAACTCACCAAACTTCAACTACTTGTGCACAAACTATCCCCGAAGTAAGAGAAGTTGATTCCCCACAAAGCCCCCTTTAAAATAGCCTCTAACCTAGCTATAGACCAACACCTGAAAACCACATTGATCGAATTCACATTCACCAAGGCTTGGGACTTCATTTAGAGGTTCGTTGGAACCAATCAAAGCTACCACAACCATCTAATTGAGTTCTCCCCTCTTAGACAAATGGTATTGAACCCTAAACCAAATTCAAGCTTATTTTTACTCTCCATATGTATTTACTGTATTTCATACCGTATAATTCGTATAGATGTTCTCGTCTTGAGTAGATAAAGGTTTAGAAACAAACCCCATGTGATTTGGTTGAGTTTAGGCCAAGATCTTAAGGTTTTAACGTGAACGGCTCACGGGTTAGGTCACTCGGAGATGATAATAGAGAGCCATCTGATCGCGCGTGTATTTAATAGACGGAGGAGATCAAGATGGATAGATCCATGGTGCTTAAAGTGCGGTCCATGTGGAGGCTACGTGGCTGGCAGTGTCAAATGGCGGAGCGACGTGTGGAGCCTTCGGAGCGGACGAGGATGAGTTGGCGCAGAGTGGATAAGTAGAAAATTATGGGAATTTTTAATTATTTTAAATGCCTAAACCTCAAAAAGCCATATCTTTCCCTAGAAAAATCATAAAAATAAAAGAAAAATACCCTCCTGCTCAGTGAATAGAGGATAATAATGTGGACTAAAAATAAAAATAATTTTTCAAATATATTATTTCTAATAAATTAAATACCCTTTGTGATATTTTAATTCTTCATGGCTTAAAATATTTCACCATAGCTTGAAATTTTGACAGTTTATTCCCTATCATAGAGGGGATTTCTATGATTTTTCCAAGGTCAGGGAGCATCTCTATTCTTCTAACCCTAATTTTCAAGTTAAAATGACCATTTTAGCTTATTTTAATTGTATAAATAAAAAATTCACTTGAAAAATTATGAAGTCTAGGAAAAATATCTGAGTCTTTTGATTTTCAGTTTCATCTTCGACCTTGACTGGTGAGCGTCACATAATCCGACACGTACTTCTTTGACAATATTATGTGCTTTGGCTTTGCTTAAACATCGTAACCACATCTGTTCGAATAATCTCCCGTAGAGGACATCACCTACTAGAGCGTATGACATAGCCCTTTTTGCAATGTGATGTGCTTCAAACTTGTACTATGGTAGCTTTCCAGAATGCAAATATTTTATTAATGACTTGCGCCAATCTTGATTGGTGTCAACAACCACAATTGTTGTTTCTTCTTTTTTGAGCGTGTGTAGATTTTTTAGGTTGATTTGAGACAGAACTTGGCTTCCTTGTACTGTGATTTCAATGGAATCCTCTAGGGGACATGCCAATTCCTTAGCAATTTTTGCTAGAGCGTCGGCATGAGCATTATCTCCCCTAAGAATATGGTAGAAAGTTACATTGGGGATCTGCTCCAGCAGCTTCATCGTGTACTGATGGTATTCTGCTAGTCGTGGTTTCAAAATTTTGTATTGTCCGGTGACCTGTTGGTTGACGAGCTGTGAGTCACCATAAATGGCAATGTTTGTTATATACATTGAGTTTGCCAATTCCAATCCAGTGATTAAAGCTTCATATTCTGCTTCATTGTTGGTGCACGCCTCTATCAGGTGGTATGAGAACATCAGCATACCCTTATCTGGCGTGAGAAAGATCAACCGATCCTTGCTTTTCCTGGTATGAATGTGTCTGATTCTTTTATCTTTTCTAGCTGAAAAAGTGCCGTCAAAGTACATTTCCCAGCGTTGTGAACTGGAGAATTCCATTTGTAGTATCTGGTCATCTGGTAGTTCATCATTGAGAGGGGACCCAACTAAAGTGGGTGTGCAACGAGAAAGTCTGCTAGAATCTGTCTCTTGATAGCACAAAGGGGAACAAAAGTTATATCAAATTGCAATAAGATCATTGAACATCTTGCTAGACATCCAGAGAGTGTTGGTCGGGTCATCAAATATTATAATGGGTTAACTTTTGAAATTAGGGTAATCTTATGAGAGAGCATGTAATGTCTAAGCTTTTGGGCTACGAAAATTAACGCTAGACAATGCTTCTCAATAGGTGGATACCTTATCTCCTTCAGTATCAGACAATGACTCAAGTAGTAGAGTGTGTTTTCTTTACCCTAATCATTGACTTGGGCTAAGAGGGCTTTAAGAGAGTCATCTAAGGCCGCGATATAAGGTATCAACGGTTTCCCTAGGATAGGGGCTGCCAAAACATGAGGTGTCATTAAATATTGTTTAATGTCCTCAAATGCCCGTTGACATTTCTCTTTCCAAACAAATTTAGCATCCTTTTTAATTAATATCGAGAAAGGCTGACACCTACCTGAGAGGTTAGAAATAAAACGTCTCAAATATGTCAACTTCCCTTGGAAGGAACGTAGTTGTTTCAAGGTTTTAGGAGGAGGCATTTCCAAGATAGATTTAATCTTATCTGGGTCGATCTTGATTCCCCGATGAAGGACAATGAATCCTAGAAACTTCCCGGAGGTAACGCTGAAGGCGCACTTTAAGAGATTCATTTTAAGGTCATATCACCGTAACTGTTCGAACACGATCCTGAAATCGTAGAAATGGTTTATCTTTTGTTTACTATTGATGACCAAATCATCCACGTAACATTCCACTTGATTGTGAATGAGGTCATCAAAAATCTTCATCATAGCTTGTTGGTATGTTGCTCTAGCTTACTTCAATCCAAACAACATCACTGTGTAGCAGAAAATCCCGATCGGAGTTCTGAAGGCTGTAAGTGTTGCATCCTCGGGAACCATCATGATTTGGTTGTATCCTGACGATTCATCCATGAAGAAGAAAATCTCATGTGTTGAAGTGAAATTTACCATCATTTCTGCTATTGGTAGTGGAAACTCTTCTTTTTGAGATGCCTTGTTCAAATCCTTGAAGTCGACACAAACACAGATTTGTCCACTTTTCTTCTCAACTGGGACAATGTTAGCTAACCATGAGGGGTATTGCTCTTCTTGCACAAAGTTGACGTCTATTAATTTTTTCACCTCAGTGATGAATTACTGCTATATTTCGAGGCGCATTCTTCTAGGAGCTTTTTTTATTGGGGTCATATTCTTATCCACCCCGAGTTTATGAACTGCAACTTCTGCTGACAGTCCTATCATTTCATCATAACTCCATGCGAAGTAATCTTTAAATTCAGTTAACAATTTGGTCAACTGTAGAGATTCTTCATCATTCAGTAGAGAACTTATAAATGTGGGTGGGGTTGTTCTTCAGTCCCAAGGTTGATTTCCTCTAACTCATCAACCGTTGATTTAATTTCCTCCTCAAATTCTGGCGAAGCATTTTCTATTAGCTAATCAGTAGAGTCATCCTCTATATCAAGGCAATCCTCTCATGATTCACTAGTAACAACCATATAATATTTTGATTCATCGACTGGTTCGACTGTACCAAATCCGAGACCTTCTTTTGAGTTGGGAATTTGACATTTAACATTTCATAATTTTTAAAAAAGTTAAAATTTATCTTTTAACATTTGTTTTGGAAAGTGTGCATGTTGAATTAACTTTTAAACGTAAGGCGAAAAGTAACCAAAAGGTAATTTCATTAATTCATTAGGATCATCATCCAAATGTACATGATTTTCAAGATCAGTAGAGGTAGAAGCACGATAAAGCTTGATCGACTTTAAACCAGCACTACAAACTTTCTTGACCTCTAAATTCTCGACCTTTTGAGGGAGGATCGGAGTAAGGGTCATAACATTCACATTGTGGCTTATCCGTTCATACATCTTCTCATATTTGCTTTTCTTTGTATCTTCCAAGGGTATCTCGTACTGATTTTTCTTCTATTTTTTCATCAGTATTTCATCTTCAGAACTGTCTTCATCACCAATGTTGATGGTTGGCCTAGTCTGTTCAATGATTAAGTTGATTCTTCCACGTCCACATCCTCGGCTTTGACCTCGAGTGCGCGAACTAAAAGAACCTCCACCAACTTGTTGTAAAGGACTAGTGAAAGATTGCTGAAGCAGAGTTGAATGGCTTCCTCTTTGTGATTTTTATGGATCTTCATTTCTATTTGTTGCAATTTCACGAGAGAAGATAGTTTTCTTTGGAGGCGCGTAGTAGGCAACATCTTGATGAATGTCATCTTCATGAATTGAAAATGGTTGTAGATCTCCCTTGATGTAATGTTCTTGTCCTTCTTTGTAGTATTTGAAGCATTAATGTAGAGATGACGGAACCATGTTGTGTTCATGAATCCATGGTCGACCCAATAGAGCGTTGAAAGAGGTCTCAGTGTCGATGATATGAAACTTGACAGTTGTTGCTAGTTCTCCAAACTTCATAAACAATGTAATCGATCCAAAGGCTCTCTCTCCCTTTTGGTTGAATCCTCTTAGCATCATTTTATCGGTCGTAAGCTCTTGGACATCAATGTCCAAATAGGTCAATGTTCGTAGACTCATTAAGTTTAGTGATGCTCCAGGATCTACCAAAACTCTGGACAATACAAATCTGTCGATGTTAACGGAGATGTAGAGTGGACGATTGTGGTCAGCGGTACCAAGCAGCAAATCTTCATCTATAAAAGCTACCCCAGGTTGTTCTTTCAATGAACAAACTTCATCTGAGGATGTGCTGGCCAACTGGGCTAAGCAAATTTTTGGGTCAAGCAAAGTTGTAACCAGAGACTCTCTCATCTCGTTTGATAGGATCAGAGCGTCGTAGATGCTTAATCTAGCCGGCAACTTCCTAAAATGAGCTAGCACGTTGTAATCCATTGGAGGTGGAGGTAGCTCTTCTCGAGTTACTATTTGTTTCCCTTTGTCTGTCGGAGCTATTATCTGGGGTAATACTTTCCCGCTCCTTAAGTTCACTTCTGTAATTTCTTCTTGAGGTACATTTGTTGAATCTTCCGGTGTTTCTTTTTTTGGAAAGATCTAAGTTGACAGAAAGTGGTGCACCGTGCTGCTCGAGGATTGGTTCCTCACTCCTAGTGTTGTCGTAGCTGGTATCGTTGATGTCTTCTTTGGTCTTATTAGCAAGTTCATCAGACTTAAGTATGATTTGAGGATCATTTTGGGGATCAATATCAGAGCTAAATTGGTCAAAATTTGCTACGTTATCAACAAAAACAGTTAAAACGTAGCTGAAATCACAATCAGTGTATTCATAAGACCCTGGAGGGGCAAAAAGATAATCATACAAAGTCAGGGGTTCGAGGATTTTCTTTCCCGTATCCGAGACAACCAATCTAGTAGATGCAGCTCCTATCCTACCCCTTGTGTTATCAATCTTTGTGGTAGTGTTCTTCTTTTTCTTTGACTTTGACCATGACGGATCTTGTGGTGAAATTTTCATCTCGTGCATGGCAGGCTGAAGACTCTGATCGGAAGATTGTTTTGATGCATTCTGGATTTGATTCAATATTTTCTTGGATGATTTGCTCCAAACTTCATTCTATCTGTCTTTTCTGGTATATGTAGAAGATCGTTTCAATGAATTTTGTATTTGGTTTAGGACCTTCTTGAGCTCGTCCCAAATCATACTAAATCCCTCTTTTCCAGTATACAGATCAATCAGAGAGATTAGTGCGGCTAAAATCATATTTATAGAACCTTTTTTAAGTTCTTTTAAATATTCTTTCAGGATCATTATGTTCCCTTCTTTAAGATACTTCTCGAGGCAATCCTTAAAGATAAAACATTCTTCTATAGTATGCCCAAGCAACTTGTAGTATGGGAAATAATTCGGTTGATCCTTCTTGTCGACCTCTTCGAGTTTCTTTCGATCCGGTAGTCAGAACTCAGGCTTCTTCATCAAACTTCTGAACATCTTGGATACAACTTCATCTTTGAAAGAGTACACCATTTTCTATCGTTCTGCCAGAGATATTCTCTTATTCCCTGTTCTAGGTGATCCTTCTTGAGGCGGTCACTAGCTAGACTGACTATTCTATTTCTGAGTCAGTTGTGATGAAGATTGACGAGGATTTTTTTCATATATCTTCATCGTCTGTTTTCCTTTGTCGATTGTCGCTACTGTTCCTGATTTATTTTTAAACACTCTAGTTGCCTTGGACTTTTCATGCAAATCCATATGTTTGATTTCTTCTTGAAGACTGTTGGCTTTACTGAGTAGCTTCTCAAAGGATTTGATGGTGAGTTCCTTGAGCATGAAAGCTACTGGCCCATGAATGTTTTTGAGTAAAATCTCAATTGTATGATGTCACTGTAGCTGAGGTTCACACTTCATGCTAAGGTTTCTCCACCTCAAAATGTAATCCACCAAAGTCTCGTTGGGTTTTTTTTTTCATCATGAGCTCTCCTATAGACACAAGATGTTGTGCTCCAGCAAATATTTTCTCAAATAATTATTCCAGTTCGACAAAGTTCTTCACTGATACGTTGGGTAAATTTGCATACCAATTGAAGGTGATCCCTGACAGGCTACTGACGAACCGTTTAAAGAGTAAAGCTTTGTTATTTCCTGTGTTTCCACGACTGGCTTGGAAATGTGCTATATGTTGTCTGGGATTTCCAGTCCCATCAAATATTTTAAATTTTGGGGACACAAAACCCTTAGGGATGCGAGTCGGCAAATTTTTAGTTGACTTTTGAGATATAGCAAAACTAGACAGGGATGCGAGTCAACAAATTTTCAGTTGACTTTCGAGATCGTTTGGCGAATCTGACGTCTTTTGAAATCTCTTTCTTCATTCGATATGATATTGCATGTTCTAGTCGTTTAAGTAATTCATTGACCGAATAACCCTCTTTGGCGGCTAGCCTCGTTAAAACTGAACTGACTCAGTTGATAGGAGCAGGCTTCTTCCTCTCCTCGCCTTGTCCATGAAGCGATGGTAATGCAACGACAATTTTTGGGATACTCTCATATCCATCAATATCCATTAAAGGATGGAATCTACTTCCCTGCAGAAGCTGATAGGTTTCCAGTAATTCTGACTCATCCTGGTGGGGATCTTCCTTAACGGGTTTCTCCTCAGCAGCCTGGGCTTTAGTGGCCCTCTGAACTCTCCTGTTGTGGTTTCTCCTTTGAGTTTGGGTTAGTGGTGCAGTCTTTGAACTTGATCCGATTTTTAACGCTGATGGTGGGATAGCTAATCTCTCAGCCGGATTTTTAATAATCATTACTTCCTTCCCCTTAGCAGCAGTGGGAACAACAGGCTTAGTAGTTGTCGTAGTGGCAATAGTAGTCTTGGCCTTCTTATAAGAAGGGAAGTCCTGAAGACAGTTTAGGTTGAAATCAGCAGACGGCTCCTGAACTTCTGGAGCGGTGACTTTCAGGACGATGAACGGGGCCTTCCCGAGGATAACCTCGAGGTCTTCAAATCCGGCTCCGAACTTAATGGTAGGAGTGACATTGTGGGCTTCATGGCTCATCGGCAAGTTGCAAGAAAAATTTAGCGTTGGTAGGCCATCGCAGCAGCTTTAAAACAGAAAGCTCTAGGGTTAGTTATATGGCCAAAACCATGTAATCTTAGTGCAAGCACTGAAAATTAATAGAGGTTGATCTGTAGACCGGGTAAGCCTTAGTTTGTGGGAATTTCAAAATTTTTAAAAAGTTATTTTGAAAGTAGAAAATTTTAATTAATTTTGAAGCGCACGCGACACAATACAATTTAATTAAATTTGCAAAATAGCAGTTTAAAGTTGAAAGGGAGATGTGAAGTGTTTAGGATCCAGTACGAGACTCATTTAGCAACACACAATACCCAGGTAGAACTAGTTCACCAACACATCTATTGGGGTTTCGACCCCACATGAAGATTAAAAGAGTTCTTAATGGCCTCCTGAACCCCTCCGTTCAAAGTTGATTGAACAGACAGTCCTGAAGTCTAAAGAGTTGGTCGTACTTTCCCAAGACAGAAATGGGTAAAGTATGTCAACGGAAGAAGAGTAATTTGGTCCAAGAGGGACATTGACACATTACCGATGTGTGAAGATAATATTTCCTTATTTAAATGGAGAGAAAAGCTTGTCCCCTACGGAGTCGCCAGAAGCT
>NEWO01001272.1:17696-46958 GCA_003013225.1 Phalaenopsis aphrodite
TTTATTATTAAAAATTATTTTAGGGTTAAAAATGACATTCAACATAGAAAATCAATTTGAGTTATCAAATGAGGTCCAAATGTTTTGAAATTTTTATGGGGAGTTCTCTGAACTTTAAACACAGTAAATATTAAAAATTAAGTCATTTAGATGCTTTTATTTCCCAAAATTAATTTTCTTTGTGTTTTAGGGTTGGTGGAAATTAAGTGCATTCTCAATGACTTAACCCATGAAATATTTTCCAAAGGGTGTTCTCTGGTCATAACAAACCTTCCAAAATTTTCTTGGAATTTTCTAAGCAACATGCTAATTATTATGATTAATTTATGAAAATAATAGACATAAACTTGGAAAAAATTGGATCTATGTCTAGAGATATCCTCTAACTTTGAAAAATCAGAGAATGTTCCCTAAGACAAAAGCAACAACATGCCAACATTTCAAGTCATGATGAAATGTCTACATGCATGGAGAATTAAAAGTATCAAAATAGTGTTTAATTAGTTAAAAATAAAATATGCATCAAATAAATTTCAAAATATTTCCACATTATTCTCCTCTATTCATTGAGCAAGAGGGTATTTTTATTTTATTTTTGTGATTTTTCTACACCAAGATATGGATTTTTGATGTCAGGGCTATTTATTTAAATAAAAAAATAGCTTATTTATCTATTTAAACGCGCGGTGCTGACTAGATCCTAAGCGGCTTTGAAGCTCCACGCGGCGTCCTCTAGTTCGACGCCGTCATCCTCCTCAACGCTGACTCGGGCCGCATTTCATGTAAGAAGGCGCTGTCCGGCTAGATCTCGTCCGTTGATGAGATAAACGCGATCGGACGGCTTCCCGTCATCGTCCCCAATGCCTTAGCTCGAGAACCATCCATTTTCATAGCTTAAGATCTCACGCATTTCTTAACCAAATTAAGTGCGGTTTGTTTTTAAATGCTCGTCTAGGTGTGACGAACACATTCATACGGTAATCATGCAATTAAATTAACTCTAATCAAATGGAGGATTAAAACAAGCTCGGTAGGAGTGGGAGTTCAATACCTTTGCTTTGCGAAGGGAAGCTTCGATTAGAGGTGCTCGACACGTTCGTGGAGGTTCAAGGAAGCTAGAGATTAAACCTCTTGCTGGGTCTAGGTATGAATTCTACCAAGCTCGAGTTCAGGTGTTGGCCTAGGGCTATGCTAGGGGCTATGTATGAGGGGAATATATTTCCGTTCATTTTTCTCTTTTTATTTTAAAAGGAGTCACCAGCTTGTCGATCGTCGTATACTTCCCCCATTCGAATAAATCTCCCTCTCAAACCATATAAATGATTTGAAGAGGAGAGGAATCAAATAAGAAAGGGACATACGACAAAGAGACAAACAAGAGAAAAAAGTAAAACGTGGAGAGTCTACGTGCGATAAACCTCATAATGATAGGTTAAGAATATCTGCTTAAACAAGATCGAGTGGAGGCACCTTAAACCAATATCTGCAAAAGAAGTATTTACATGGACTACCCATAACCAGAGAGTCAGGTGTAAGTACCTGTTCTGGGGTCAAGAGCACTCCCAGAGGAACGTGTTCCTACTAGTTAATTACATTTTGGGGGATACCCAAGAATACTCTCGATAAAAGGAGTTTCACTTCATATTATCATAAACTTGGGGTATAGGCAATCAAATGAAGGTTTATCTGTGTGGGAATAGTCCCAATGCTTCAAAGCTCACGCTAAACAATTGAGCAAATAATGAGTCTCTCACATCCCAAAATGGGTAGCGGCTCATTGATACATGGGGCCCACAGAATAACCTAAATCATTTTAATGGGGATATCCCAATACGTCAAAGCATGTTCGGGCCAAAGGGCAGAGGACAAATCATCGTATCCCAAATGGGCGGAAGCTCATCGGCATCGGGTCGTCAAGGTGATATTAATGAGGTCAAGGAGCGATAGGGCTCAAATGGGCTCAATATAAAGAAGGTAGAGTGATCCTCAAAAGTAGAGGTAATTGGGTAGGGGTACCACAGACCCGTCATACACAGCTACTAGGACCCTAAGTCTATCTGGTCGTGAAGGTAGTCGACCCAACACGTCTTGAAATCCCCGGTCAACAATCTGTGAATTACGTCATCCACGGGAACCTCAGTAGCCATAAGGTCAAAGAAAGGAAACTCTATTCTATGACTACAAGCTGGAGCTCAAAGAGGTGGGACTTATACCTGCCAAAATAACAAGGATGCCTCAGGAAAGAAAGAGAAGTGGAGGTTCAACTACAAAGTTGGAAACACTCCAAACAAAAGGACTTATAGGTCGGGGAGCCTTCTAACACCTAAGCGCACTCGACAACCACCTATATAAAGGCATGCTGGGCCAGTCAGGTTGGAAAAGTATGAGGACTCTTCGGGATATGCAAATATGAATGCAGTTATCTAGAGCAGTCCTAAGTATTGTGGAGGCCCTATTAATATATGCAAGAAAGTAAATGTTGCAATTTTTAAATCCTGAATATTTTAATCCTAAATTTTAATTATCTTGAATATTTTATTTAGGATTTTGTAGAAAATTACAATTTTAGGGTCCTTAATGAGCCTATGTTGTATCATGAAACCCCAAATAAAACACAGAAATAAAACAAGGAAAACACATGCAAGTGCAGACATGCAACATGATGCAAAAAGCAAAGAGTCAAACCAAAATAATAAATAGGCCGGTGCCGCTGGGTCGGTAACATATCCCAGAAAAGAAAAAGGCGGTCGTACTCCGCATATACATGCCCAGTCCTAATTTTATACATCAATATAAAATGAGAATTAAGATACGGAGCACGAGCATCTGCTCCTGGTCCCCTCCACGCGGTTCCCATGCTAACGTCTCGGAACCCGTGCCTGTATCTTATTTCTGCTACAAGACTCTCCTAGACTCTAAAAATACATAGAGAAAAGAAAAAGACTCAATCTTGCATGAAAATAAGTGTCAGGGGGAAAACTTACATGCACGTAACATATCATGAGCCATGCCTTAAAAGTGGGGGGAGCTAATAGCACCTGTAAGCAAAATGGTAAGAAATCATTACTTGCTCCCCCCGTAGCGGTATGTATGGGTGTGTATAAAAGTAGGCATGACTCCCTATAGAAAAATGACTTAACACACTATCATACATACACAACATGAAGTCACATCACAAGCATAATGCAAAAGAAAGATATCAGGTTAGAACAACTAATCCAACAGAGAACAATAGTCAGACATCAAAAAGACTACGTAGCACCCTAAATCCTAGCACAGCACACCATTTAACGAAAAGTGCATCAACCTAGTATCTAAGTACGAGGTAAGTCTGGGTATCGTATGACTTTGATGGGGTCACTTTATTGGCCTCATCTTAAAGATCCGAAGAATCTAAAGGGTGTCACGAAGAATGGTGACACAAGTTAGATCTATTAGATCATTAGCACAGCCATACTCGTGTCAATCCCAATGACTTAACTTACATTGCTCACTCGGATCCACCCAGCAAGCAATGCTCGTTAAGGCATTGCGACCAAAACGGGGTCACTCTCCTAACGAACCTGGCTTGTTATCCATGCAAACAAGTAAATACAAATGCTAATGCAAGCAAATCAAAACATATAAGTAGTGATAATGTTATGCCATGAAGGCATTGACTCGTAGGAATGGGCATACCGTAGCGGTAGGGGCCCAATAAGCGGGTAAGGCAGTGACCCGAAACAATGGGCATGTCGTGGCGGCAACGGCTCGAAAATAGGGTATGTAGGTAAGGCAGTGACCCGAAAGTAGGCATGCCGTAGCGGCAGCGGCCAAAAAAAAGGGTATGCCAGTAAGGCAGTGACCTAAAGATGGGCACGTCGTGATGGTAGCAACCCGAAAAAGGGATATACCGGTAAGACAGTGACCCAAAGATGGGCATGCCGTGATGACAGCAGCCTGAAAAGAGGGTATGTTGGTAAGGTAGTGACCCGAAGGAATCCAACTAAAGTAGATGATATAAATCATGCAAATAAACATATACATGCACATACACAACATGTAAAGGAGCAAGTGATTGGTCGATATGGGTGGAAAATCCGATCAATCCAAAATGTTGTACCAACTGAGCCCGGGTAGCCGGCTGAAACACAAGTGATGTGACTGGTTCGAGATAACCAACCGAGCCACAAGTGGTGTCGACTGGTCTGNTGCAAGAAAGTAAATGTTGCAATTTTTAAATCCTGAATATTTTAATCCTAAATTTTAATTATCTTGAATATTTTATTTAGGATTTTGTAGAAAATTACAATTTTAGGGTCCTTAATGAGCCTATGTTGTATCATGAAACCCCAAATAAAACACAGAAATAAAACAAGGAAAACACATGCAAGTGCAGACATGCAACATGATGCAAAAAGCAAAGAGTCAAACCAAAATAATAAATAGGCCGGTGCCGCTGGGTCGGTAACATATCCCAGAAAAGAAAAAGGCGGTCGTACTCCGCATATACATGCCCAGTCCTAATTTTATACATCAATATAAAATGAGAATTAAGATACGGAGCACGAGCATCTGCTCCTGGTCCCCTCCACGCGGTTCCCATGCTAACGTCTCGGAACCCGTGCCTGTATCTTATTTCTGCTACAAGACTCTCCTAGACTCTAAAAATACATAGAGAAAAGAAAAAGACTCAATCTTGCATGAAAATAAGTGTCAGGGGGAAAACTTACATGCACGTAACATATCATGAGCTATGCCTTAAAAGTGGGGCGAGCTAATAACACCTGTAAGCAAAATGGTAAGAAATCATTACTTGCTCCCCCCCGTAGCGGTATGTGTGGGTGTGTATAAAAGTAGGCATGACTCCCTATAGAAAAACACCCTAACACACTATCATACATATGCAACATGAAGTCACATCACAAGCATAATGCAAAAGAAAGATATCAGGCTAGAGCAACTAATCCAACAGAGAACAATAGCCAGACATAAAAAAGACTACGTAGCACCCTAAATCCTAGCCCAGCACACCATCTAACGAAAAGTGCATCAACCTAGTATCTAAGAAAGGGGTAAGTCTGACTTTGACGAGGTCACTTTATTGGCCTCATCTTAAAGATCCGAAGGATCTAAAGGGTGTCACGAAGAATGGTGACATGAGTTAGATCTATTAGATCATTAGCACAGTCATACTCGTGTCAATCCCGATGACTTAACTCGCATTGCTCACTCGGATCCACCCAGCAAGCAATGCTTGTTAAGGCATCGCGACCAACACGGGGTCACTCTCCTAACGAACATGGCTCGTTATCCATGCAAACATGCAAATGCAAATGCTAATGCAAGCAAATTAAAACATATAAGTAGTGATAATGTTATGCCATGAAGGCATTGACTCATAGGAATGGGCATACCGTAGCGGTAGGGGCCCAATAAGCGGGTAAGGCAGTGACCCGAAACAATGGGCATGCCCTGGCGGTAGTGGCTCAAAAATAGGGTATGTAGGTAAGGTAGTGACTCGAAAGTAGGCATGCCGTAGCGACAGCGGCCCAAAAAAAGGGTATGCCAGTAAGGCAGTGACCCAAAGATGGGCACGTCGTGACGGCAGCTGCCCGAAAAAGGGATATATCGGTAAGACAGTGACCCAAAGATGGGCATGTCGTGATGGCAGCAGCCCGTAAAGAGGGTATGTTGGTAAGATAGTGACCCGAAGGAATCCAACTAAAGTAGATGATATCAATCATGCAAATAAACATATACATGCACATACACAACATGTAAAGGAGCAAGTGATCGGTCGATATGGATGGAAAATCCGATCAATCCAAAATGTTGTACCAACTGAGCCCGGGTAGCCGGCTGAAACACAAGTGATGTGACCGGTTCGGGATAACCGACCGAGCCACAAGTGGTGTCGACCGGTCTGGGGCGACCGATTGAGGCACAAGTGGTGTAAGTGTAAGTGCAAGTGCAAGATACAAGGTGCAACTCCAACGTGTAAATGCAAGGTGCAAGGTGCAAGTGCAAATGCAAATGCAAGGTGCAGAAGGCAGGTGCAAGTGCAATATATGACATACAATATGTAACATGCAAGATATGCACATGCAAACAACGAGGTGCATATGACCACATATGATAGAGAGCCACACTCGTACTAATGCTTAAGATTTAGACCATTGGATATGCGGCATCGCCGCCTCCAACTTTGGCATGGGAATGTGGGGAGTTTTTTCCCCGGATCTTTGAAGGGAAAACTCTCTACGGCGTTGCAAAATGTGCTAGCTACAAAGATTTTCTCGTTTCACAAACTCCTCCAAACTTTGCAAAGTGAGCCAGCTACGAAGCTTCTCTCGCTTTGCCAAGTCCGAGCCCCTAACTTCTCCAAGTAAAGCTGGGGAAACCCAAAGCAACGGGAGTGAGGGACTCCGACCCATCAGGACTTGTGCTAAGGCTCACAACAAAAGGGAGACACTTGGCTCTGTTGGGGGTGTTTGGTTACACACAGGAAGTCCTAACCTAACGGTTTGCTCTAGGAAATCTACGATCAATCACATAGGTACGTTGACACACCGACCCATGCCGATGCATGCACCCTGTGTGGGCGATCGAATCCACACGCCTATACACCACTAAACCTAGGGCTAGCAAGGTGTTTAGGGGATCTCACCACCGCGAAGGTTGTGGATATTTTCTCTTTATGCTGATGGAGAGCCTGGTCTGTGCGCCAGTATGCCTCGCAATGAAGCATTTAACGAGAAATATAGGAGGTTGTGAGGTATGCGATGTGCCAAACATAAATAATTTAGCATATAAAAATATGTGACCCAAAAAAAATGGTACCTTCGTGAGAGAGGATCACTCGACGACGGTGAAAGAGGGGGAGCTTTCCTTGCAGAGGAAAATATGTCTCCACCTCTTCAAGTTGTTGTTTCGTCGTCATCCATTGACAGTAGGATACTCCAAAAACTTTCCAACCACCGGGGAGTGAGGGACAGCGAGGTGGAGTAGCTCGTCGATGACATGCAAGAAAAATGCGAGGTGGGAGGTTCAAACTCCACCCTCTTTTCTGCTTGCCAGGGATGAAGGCGGGCTATGCAGCGCCAACAGAAGGTTCACCTGCCGGAAAAGGCTTTGCTGGTGAAAGGAGAGGCCAATGAGAGTGTTGCGGTCAATAAAGGAAACCAGCGAAGGGGAAGCTCAGAACGAGAGAGGAGGCCGGCGAGGGAGAGCTCAGACCAGTGGGATATCGACGCCGGTGTTGGAGGAGGTCGGCGGGATGCCGCCGGTGAGAAGATGAGATCTTGGCATGCGGCTGGTCTAGAAGGAGATGCTCCGGCATGCGGCTGATAGGCGAGATCTGTTGCGGAGAAGGAGATCCGACGCTTGGAGAACGCTGACGACTTTGTTCGCTGGCGACGGGAAGTTAACGACAGGGTCCGGGTGCAAAGCAAGAGTTTTTGGCAAGGGTTGGTCGTACTGGAGAAAGGGATGTCGGAGGTGGCTTCGACACGTGGGGAGTCACCGGTGAGGAGGAAGGTTTGGCGGCGTGAGTTGTGGCGAGCTACGGCTAGGGTTCGCGAAAAACCATCTTGGCGGCAGAGGTTTTGCGATTGATCTGGGAGAGAGAGGGAGGCAATAAGTTATAAGGGAGAGAAGGGTTTATATATATATATATATATATAATATTATTATTATAATATAATAATTATTTTTATTCAATTTACATCTCCCCGTGCATTTTCGCCAAACACGTCATCACGATAAAATGAATACCCCGCTATGTAAAATCAACATTCTAGACGCGATCGCGCAGTTTGTTTTGTCGTCTAGGGTCGTTCAGACCACCTTTTTTGACGATCAAGTGCAAAATGATAATTTGTAAATTTTAAGCTCGCACACGAAATCGTGGTGCAACGAGCGCCTTTTCCAAATGGAATCGACATTCCGGACTGACTCACGTGGTATGTTTTGTGGTCCGGGGTCATATAGACACTTTGTTGGCGGTCGAGCTAATTCGAGCCATATTTGTGCATGAAGCGACGTATAAAATTCGTTGACACTTGTGACATCCAAAAATTGATACCAACAAAAGGACCCCCAACAAGTGTGTTGTGCCACTGAGGCACAGTGCATTTGTTGGCAGCATCTTTAAAAGAAATTCTCTCCTAATAGTCGAGGTGACATTTGATGGGGAGACTAAAAGAATCTCAACTAGGCCAAGTAAACTGTATAGGGTATGGTCGAGGGTGTGGCTATCCAGTTGAAATCGACCAACCACAAAAATAGGTTCAGAGGTCATAGAGGCATAACCTAGAGAATATGTTCAGAGGCTATAAAGGCATAATCTAAGATGGTGGTTCAGATTCCATAAAGGTATAACCTAGGGAGGTGGTTCAGAGGTTGTAAAGGCATAATCACAAAAATAGGTTCAGAGGTCATAATGACATAACCTAGAAAATAGGTTCAGAGGCCATAAAGGCATAACTTAAGAGGGTGGTTCAGAGGCCTTAAAGGCATAACCACAAAAATAGGTTCAGAGGCTGCAAAGGCATGACCTAAGAGGGTGGTTCAGAGGCCATAAAGGCATGACCCAATGAATCCTAGCCAGGCCAGATAAACTGGACATGATATGGCTGAGGGAAAGTTTGCCTGAACATATTCAAAACGACACATCGATCTGTCTGACTTTATTCAAAACAACATAATCGATGGAAACCCCATACCTGACCTCATTCGAAAGAGTAGGGGAGAATGCTCAATCATCTCGTGTGACCAAGCCTTTTGTTATGTTTCCCCTGAAAGAGACCCCGATTGCGAGTCTAACTGATCTCCTTGAGACAAAAACACCCATCACATTAATCAAGTGGCTATAAAGCACAACATATCCTGATCAGTGGTGGTGATCGAACCAGTGACTATATAGTATGGTCGACCAAGAAGGATGGTTCAGAGGCCCTAAAGCATAACCAAAGAGTGGGTTCAGAGGCTGTAGAGGCATGACCCATGAAATGTTTGAAGACGGAATACTCTCATAAATGAACTAGCCCAAAAGGGCATGTGATTTGAGAAGCATCAAAGTATAAAGCTATAAGAAGTCAAAGGAATACAAAAATAAGATATCCCCATAATAGAGCCAACTCTAAGGTCACATGGCTTGAGGAACATGACTAGAAAACCAAAAGTGTCTGAAGATGGATTTTTCTCATAACAGAGCTAACTCTAAGGTCATATGGCTCAGGAAACGTGGTTATAAAGCCAAAGAGTGTTTGAAAACAAGTCACATTCATACTGAGCAAACTGCAACGTAGTTGAGCTCGAGTGACATCAAACATATAGCTATATAAAGCCGAAGACGCTCTCATAAAGGAATCGATCGAAACTGGCATATGATTTGAGAGGCTTCAAAGCCAAATGGCTAAAAAAACCTGACGTGCCTCAAAATGAGGTCTTATAATCAAGGGTCGGCCAAATGAAGGCAATAATTCCATTGATCGGAACATCAAATGATCAGGGAGGTATGTACCCCAATCGAAATAATCTAGGAGGTATGTATCCTGACCAAGTATCAAATAAGGCAGGAAGTATGTATCCTGCTCGAATATATCAAATGGTGTAGGAGGTATGTATCCTGGTCGAGCATATAAATAACGCAGGAGGTATGTATCCTGGTGAAATATCAAATGAACAATCATGCGGCATAACATCTTGAGGTATCACACTCAAAAGTGTAGTCGAACATCCAAGTAATCTGACTGAACATGGATTGGTGGTAAAACCGATACAACATGTCATTCGAATTGGCGGACAAAACCAACCAAAGTAGTCAATAAGAAGATATGGTTATATGAACAAGATGGTCTAACCATAAGAGTGCTTCCACAAGCACTAACGAGACGAATCTCGCTAAGTATTCTCCCATTTAGCAATCCAATGTTTGCTGGGGAGCCAGGTGTCTTAAAGCAGACATGGGTCAACTAGCTGACTGACACAACATGTCATTCAACAGGGTGGATAAAACCAACCAAGCCGATCGAAATATCATCGAGGTGGACTCAAAAGTCCAAATGTAAGGTGCTTTAAGAAAGCACTGGCAAAGTAAGTATCGCTAAAAGGTCCCTCAGAACTAGCGAAGTAGCTATAGGAGGGGAGAGCTCAACAAATATTTCCAACAAGAACTGACTAAGGCAATTCTCGTAGGGGAAAATACCAGGGTAAACGTCAGGCATCAAAAGTGGCTCTGACGAAGGACATGAATTAGACATATAACAGTCAAATTTTAAAACTGATACGGCATGTCGCTCTGACAAAGCAATGAAAATTGACCGGTTCATGATTATCAAAGAGGGTGGATGAATAGAACATACCAACTCTATATATGATACTGCTACCAGAGATTTAGTAGAATGAATTCAGCTGGAAAATTGCTGCAGTATCTAAGAATTGTTGGTCAAAACATAACTTTTTAACCACAAAGGGTTGTTGCCCTCAGGATGACCCAGAAAACATCCCTCAAATGGGGAAAACACCACATTCATTTAAAGTGAGTGGGAAACTCTAATTCGGACCCACACAGGGTGCTCAACTGAATAGATGTGGTGAGGAATGGAGCATAGCTTCCTGCACAAAAAGGTATCAATTGAACTTGACCTCGAACAATCGAGACACGTGAGAAGGGTTGGATAAAATAGAGTGTACCAACCAAATGGTGTTTAGCCATAAGGAAAAAACCAAAACATATCCCGTAAGAGGGAATACACTACATTCATCTGAAGTGAGTGGGATGAGCTTATCCATATAAAGGTGTTGGGTTCAGACCCTATGTAGAAAAAATAACCAAAACAAAATGCTAGGAAAGGGCATGGCTTTCCTGCATAAGACAAATATTAATCGAAATTGACTTCCATCAATCGATATATTGCAAAAGGTTAGCTAGGCAAGATATGCTAACGAGGGAATGCCTAGTCATGAAACTAAACTCAGATCATCTAAAAAGAGGGTATCTTCCACTCTCATTTAGAGTGAGTGCGGGAAAAATGTATGTACGACACGCTCGTTCAGACCCGCTCGAAGCGAGGAACTGTAAAAAAAAAAGATAAGAGAAGTACTTAGCTTCTCTTACACTAATTACTGGTTGCACCAGGTATAAGCCGCCTGTAGGACTTCCACTTTGCCTGTGTGGCAAATCAAAAATCAATTTTAAGAGATGTTCAAGACCTCTCTTACATACAATAACAAACACAAAAGGGTGGGTGTACGATATGTCGTACCACATGCCCACTAAGAAGACTAGTCAACCTCCAAAGGAAGGACTGTCAGACCCAAAGGGTCAAAGCATAAAGCGTGCAAAAATGTGGGTGTATGATAGGTTGTACAACATGCCCACAGAGCTACTGAGAGCCTTCCATTGCATTCATATATATATATATTTTTTATTGGCATATATATTTTTTATCTCTGGCTTAAGCAGTTATCAGAACTGATTTGGTGTGACATACCATATCTAATTATCAAAGAGAGTGGACGATTATAACATACCAACCCTATATATGGTACTGCTACAAGAGATTTGGTATAATGAATTCTGTTGGAGAAATACCATATTATCCAAGAATGGTTAGTCAAAAAGTAACTTTCCAACACATGGGTATGTAGCTCTCAGGCTGACCCAAAAAACATCCCTCAAAAAGGAAAACACCACACTCATTTGAAGTGAGTGGGAAACTCTAATTCGGACCCATACGGGGTGCTCAACCAAATAAGGGTGTCAAGAAAAGAGGCACAAATTTTTCGCACAAAAGAGGTATCAATCGAACTTGACCTCGGTCAGTCAAGACACCCAAGAAGGGTTGGGCAAAATAGAGTGTACCAACCAACTGGTGCCTAGCCATAAGACACAAACTAAAACATATCCCATAAGAGGGAATACATCACACTCATCTAAAGTGAGTAAAACAAGCATATCTGTAGAAAGGTGTTCAGTTCGGACCCTATGTAGAATGGGTAACCCAATAAGAATGCTAGGAAAGGGCATGAATTTCCAGCAATAAGGCAAATATCAATCGAAATTGACTTCCGTTAATTGGAGATATTGCAAATGGTTATCTAGGCATCATTTGCGAATCATGGAATGCTTAGTTATAAAGCTGAGCTTCAATCTTCTAAAAAAGAGGGCATCTTCCAATCTCATTTATGACGAGTGGAACAAACATATCTACCACACTCACTTATGATGTGTGGGACACGATAATTCAGACACGCTCGAAGTGAGGGATCGAAAAGAGAGGATAAGAGAAGTACTTAGCTTCTCTTACACTGATTACTGGTTGCGCTAGGTATAAGCTGCCCGTAAGACTTCCACTTTGCCTGTTTGACAATTTTGAAATCAGTTTTAAAAGATGCTCAAGACCTCTCTTATGTGCAATGAAGCACAAAAAAGGTGGGGAACAATATGTCGTACAATATGTCCACAAAGAAGGCTAGTCGACTTCCAAAGGAAGGACTACCGGGACCTTAGGGTCGACACGTGAAGAGTAAAAAGTAGTGGGCAGAATCTTAGCCTGAAAGGCAAGTCAACTTTCAAAGGAAGAATTATCAGACAGATAGAATTGACACAAAAAGTGTAGAAGAAGATGGGTGTACACTATGCTGTACAACATGCCCACAAAGCTACAGAGAGACTTCCATGCCACTCATATTTTTTTATTGACATATATATATATTTTTATTTTCGGCATAAGTCATTATCAGGCATGATTTGGTGTGCATACCAAATCGAACTGGTATGAGAAGCTTTCTTGTAGGCATCTCATATTCATGACCAACTATACCATGCAAAATATAATGTTTGCAAAATTCAGGTCTAGGTGGGATTTTCCTTAAGTACTCTTCCCTAGCTTCTTTTCTTTAATTCTTTTCACTCTTAGCCTAATAGGCCCCGTCATTCCTATATGGGTGTCAAAGAAATATTTTCATTTTGGAGATGTCTTTAAATCCATTTTTGATCTATCAGTCATTCCAATGTCACTTAACAATTTTCTGAACCTCAATATTCTAAAGATCTTATCAGAAGAATTTTGAAATAAAAAAGTTCTTTATATCAAAACTTTTGATTTCCCACTCACCTCAAGCTTCTTCTTAGGAGTGTTGGCCAAATTTCACTTTTTAAGACCTTTTTGCACTTTTGTTTTTTATTTTTCCTGAGAATTGCTATGTCTGGTAGAGCTTCTTTTGTAATAAAGTAGTTTTTTTTACTCAAAATTCTCCCGAATAAAGATTATTAGAATTTCATGATCCATTACTTGTTAAGCTTCCATCGATCTAATTGAATGGAAAAGTAACAGATCTAAATAGTCTCTAAAACTACTAACATCTCAATGACACCCATCTAGTCATTCTGAGGTGCTCTCAAGACTTAGGTGAAACATCATTAAAGTAAGGGATTCAGTCATCGTGACTTAGTTTGAATCCCCCAAACCATGAGGCTTTGCAAATCCTAAGAAGGTGCATACATAGTTTGGCTTAATCTCATCCTCAGGATCGATCTTAGGTTCAACCTCAAGAAACATTAAAGGTAAGCCCAATACAGGATCAACCGAGGAGTTTGGTTCCTTTCAGAACCATCTCAACGGCCTCCAAAAATTGGAGTTGAAGCATCAACAGATGCAGAGGTATCTCGGCCAAATAAGTAAGGTCTAACTGGTAACTTCAGATATCGAGGTATCACAACGAGTCATAGACTAATTGTAGAGACATAATGCTCTAATCAGTTTAACATGACTATCAATAAGGTGATAAAAATCAACCAAGTTAAACAAAATATCCACAAAGTTGGATATAGTAGATGGATCAATCAAGCAATGATGCTTTCTCACCAAGAACAACCTAGAAAGTCAACAAAGTTATTAAAAAAATGAGGCACCATATCCTAGTCAGGTTCAAAGAAGACAAACTAAATCAAATGCTTAGACATGAAGAATGTTCTTAGCAATGAAATGCTCTCATCGAGAGCTTGGCCAAAAGGCAAACTGACTCAAATTGAATGATACACTCTCAAATAGCCTGGGAGATGTATATCCCGGCTAAACATGGATCGATCAATACTAGTAAGGTGGTCTAATTGATACAACATGTCATCAACAAATAGGTTTCGGGGCATCCCCTAATTGGAGTATAGAATATCCATACTAGCCTTGCATAATAGGTAAAAAGATGTAGGATAAAATACTCTTCAAAGAAAAGGCAAGTAAACCCCTCACCGTCAAATGTAGGAAGTCATTCTACATGTAGTGTCGGGATATCAAGAGGCGTGGTTGCAGAAATTTGCCTAATGCACTTGGTATTCGCCAAAGTAGAGTGATCAAATTCTATCCTCAAATAAGGTGAGAATCAGTGGAGTGCACCCCGTACCTCCCTTTATCAAAATAGGACAAATTCATCTTTATCCATGAAAAGAAAGTCACAAAATTTTCCTTATAGCTCATGGAAAGAGTACGCACATCAAATGTGGGCAAAAGTCACTCCAACAAGATTATAATAATACCTGGCACAACATCTGGTACAGTGGCACTAAATACCACACCAAGGGTCCCATGCAACACCTCAACGATTCTCATGGACGACACAACAGATAGCAAATATCCCGGCCTCGTAACAGACCGACAGGCAAATCTCGGTCTCATACTATGAGGGCCTATGGGACAAGATGAATAAAGAATTTTGCTCGGACATCTAGAGGATCCAGATAAGGAACTTCTTTCAAGGAAGCAGACCCAGTCCTCATAGACGAGAAATTGCTCCAATAATCTTCTTAGCAAGGAGATCTGTAATGGAGTCATCAGTATGGACTGCAGATTTAGAGCAATTTAGATCCTAAGGAGGGAGAGTCCTCACAATTATCATGCTTGGGGTATAATCCAAACAACCAGACAAGACAATAGAGTGATTCTCATCCAAGAGAGTGTTAAGTTTCCCATCAACTGGAACCATAACAGGTAAATAGACCTGTGGCTAAGTCAGCCGCAGCAATTATAATAATATGTTCCTATTTCTCTAGACGCCCTTGCCCAATGTAGGGACAGTCGAGACCTCAGAGAAAACCAAGAACGATGGAAGCTGGGACGGTTGTCAAACCAGCAGAAACATTTTCTCTTAAAGAGGATGTTGCTCCTACAATCTTCTAAGTCAGAGAACTCATGGTAGCAACAACAATACGGACTGCAATGTGAGAATAACTTGCATCCTAGGGAAGAAACAATCCCCACATAATTCTGGCTAGAACATAGTCTGCATTGCCAGACATAGGAGAAAAATGATTCTCAGCTGACGGGATTTGAGCATCATCCCGTGCCGAAACTGAAAGGAGTCATGACGGGGACATGGTCCACATTGCTAGAGGACAAAAAGGGGGATTCTTAACCGACAAGACATAAGCATGATCCTGGGCCAAAATAAAAGAGAGTTATGGTGGAGACAGACCACACCGCCAGAGGACGAAAGAGTGATTCTCAGCCAACGGAATATAAGCATGATCCTGGGCCGGAACCAAATAGAGTCTTGGCGGGACATACCACACCGCTAAAGGACAATGTCGTAAATAGGTAACTTTAGCTCTATTAGTGCAACATCTACGGATGGACACCCTCAAAACACGGAAGGACTATAAGAGAGGCCAGGAACTAAGAAAGAGCGTTGTAGCGCATCACTATCTGGTACCATCCTCTTCCTCGAGGAAAAATTAGCACTGATACGAGCTGCTACAATGAAAGGGGTGTCACATATACAACTCCTCCTTTTCAAAGGAGGGCACACAACAAGCATCCGGTGGGGATTTAATCCACACAACTGGGAACAATAGCAAAACGACTCACGATTCAGGGGCCAAAGGCACCTCTTAAACTGGAATCAGGATAGGTATAGAAATCTGAAGAAAAACATGCTGCTAAATTTGCAACAATCTATTCCTAGTCCTCCTGGTCTTCCTGCCTAATCAGGAGACAGGTGGTTCCTCAAGGGAAACAAAACGGAAGAAAAGCCGAGACAGAAGTCACAACAACGACAGTAGTGAAAAACATACTGCTAACATAAGTATCACCTACCTATGGCGGGGAGATCAGAAAAGACTGTCAGGAGCTGCGGCATGTCGCTATCGAGCATCGACTTCTTTTTACAAAATAAGTGGGCGCGATGCAAGCCACTGCAGCAAAAATAGCTCGATATGCATGTCTCCCCAATTAAGGGGGAGGACACAGAGCAAATGTCTCAGAGGACGTAGGAGCAGCTCAATATGCATATCTCCCCATTTAAGGAGGAGGGAACATAGTGAAATATCTAAAAGGGCATAGAAACAACTCAATATGCACGTCTCCCATTTTAAGGGGCGGGCATAGAGTAAATGCCTGAAAGGGCGTAGAAACAACTCAATATGCACGTCTACCCTTTTAAAGGGGAGGGCACAGAGCATACACCTCAGAGGGCGTAGGATCACGTAAGGTAATTCCACAGGGGTGCTCCAAGGAACTGAAGGTTATGACACCCTCAAGAGCACAGAAAGCACTCTCGAAGAAGGGAAATGGTTCCCCCGGCGGTAGCGATCATATCCATCTTCCTGCTCTTCCACGTAGCAAGGAAAAAAGGGACAACAATTAGAAACAAAAAAAGGTTATGAAACCAATAAAAAAATACAACGACATCGATACATGCGATAATGCAGCAACCGAACTGTCAAAGAAGAGAAAGGGACAGAATGCATCGAGTTGCTACCCCTAGCAACTGACACATGGACTAAAACCAATGTTTGATTACAAACTCGATTAATGACTCGAGGAAAGAATCCAGGTCACAATAATATGAGTGAAACTCCCACACATATAAAGAGAGGCTACAACCCCAGAACAAAAGTGAAACTCCTAGCATGGAGAGAGAGAATTATCCCCAGCGGAGTCGCCAGATTTTGTTTCCGTTCATTTTTCTCTTTTTATTTTAAAAGGAGTCGCCAGCTTGTCGATCGTCGTATACTTCCCCCATTCAAATAAATCTCCCTCCCAAACCATATAAATGATTCGAAGAGGAGAGGAATTGAATAAGAAGGGACATACGATAAAGAGACAAACAAGAGAGAAAGTAAAACATAGAGAGTCTACGTGCGATAAACCTCGCAAGGATAGGTTAAGAATATCCGCCCAAACAAGATTAGGTGGAGGCACCTTAAACCAATATCCGCGAAAGAAGTATCTACATGAACTACCCATAACCAGAGAGTCAGGTGTATGTACCTGTTCTGGGGTCAAGTGAATTCTCAAAGGAACGTGTTCCTACTGGTTAATTACATCTTGGGGGATACCTAAGAATACTCTTGATAAAAGGAGTTTCACTTCATATTATCATAAACCTGGGGTGTAGGCAATCAAATGAAGGTTATTCCGTGTGGGAACAGTCCCAATGCTTCAAAGCTCATGCTAAGCAATCGAGCAAAGAGTGAGTCTCTCACATCCTAAAATGGGTAGCAGCTCATTGACACATGGGACCCACAGAATAAACTAAATCATCTTGACGGGGATATACCAAAACGTCAAAGCAGTTCGGTCTAAAGGGTAGAGTACAAATTGTCGTATCCCAAATAGGCATCAGCTCATCGGCTTCGAGTCGTCAAGGTGATATGTCCGAGGTTAAGGAGCGACAGGGCTCAAAGGGGCTCAACAAAAAGGAAGGTAGAGTGATCCTAAAGGTAGAAGTAATTGGGTTGGGGTTCCACAGACTCGTCATACACAGCTACTAGGACCCTAATTCTACCTGGTCATGAAGGTAGTTGACCCAACACATCCTGAAATCCCCGGTCAACAATCTATGAATTGCATTATCCATGGGAACCTCAGTAGCCCTAAGGTCAAAGGAAGGAAACTCTATCATATGACTACAAGCTGGAGCTCAAAGAGGTGGGACTTATACATGCCAAAATAGCAAGGATGCCTCAGAAAAGAAAGAGAAGTGGAGGTTCAGTTACAAAGCTGGAAACCCTCCAAACAAAAGGACTTATACCCCGTCTAGGTCGGGGAGCCTTCTAACAACATAGGCGCACTAGACAACCACCTATATGAAGGCATGCTCAGCCAATCAAGTTGGAAATGTACGAGAACTCCTCCTTGGGATATGCAAATATGAATGCAGTTATCTAGAGCGGTCCTAAGTATTGTGGAGGACCTATTAATATATACAAGAAAGTAAATGTTGCAATTTTTAAGTCCTAAATATTTTAATCCTAAATTTTAGTTGTCTTGAATATTTTGTTTAGGATTTTGTAGAAAATTACAATTTTAGGGTCCTTAATGAGCCTATGTTGTATCGTGAAATCCCAGATAAAACACAAAAAGAAAACAAGAAAAATACATGCAAGTGCAGACATGTAACATGATGCAAAAAGCAAAGCAAGTCAAACCAAAATAGTAAATAGGTCGGTTGCGCTGCGTCAGTAACATATCCCAGAAAAGAAAAAGGCGGTCGTACTCTGCATATTCATGTCTGGTCCTAATTCTATACATCAATATAAAATGCAGAATGAAGATACGGAGCACGAGCATCTGCTCCTGGTCCCCTCCACGTGGTTTCCGTTCTAACGTCTCGGAACCCGTGCCCATATCTTATTTCTACTACAGAACTCTCATAGACTCTAAAAATACATAGAGAAAAGAAAAAGACTCAATCCTGCATGAAAATAAGTGTGAGCGGGAAATCTCACATGCACATAAAGTATCATGAGCCATGCCTTAAAAGTGGGGGGAGCTAATAGCACCTGCAAGCAAAATGGTAAGAAATCATTACTTGCTCCCCCCATAGCGGTACCTATGTGTGTATAAAAATAGGCATGGCTCCCTGTAGAAGAATGCCCTAACACATTACCATACATATGCAACATGCAATCACATCACAAACATAATGCAAAAGAAAGATATCTGGCTAGGGCAACCAATCCAACAGAGAACAATAACCAGATATCAAAAAGATTACCTAGCACCCTAAATCCTAGCCTAGGCACACCATATAACAAAAAGTTCATCAACCTAGTATCTAAGTGTGGGGTAAGTCCGGGTATAGTATGACTTTGACGGGGTCACTTTATTGGCACCATCCTAAAGATCTGAATGATCTAAAGGGTGTCACGAAGAATGGTGACACGAGTTAGATCTATTAGATCTTTAGCACAGTCATACTCGTGTCAATCCTGATGACTTAACTCGCATTGCTCCCTGGGATCAACCCAGCCAGCAATGCTCGTTAAGGCATCGCGACCAACACAGAGTCATTCTCCTAACGAACCTGGCCCGCTATCCATGCAAACATGCAAATGCTAATGCAAGCAAATCAAAACATATAAGTAGTGATAAAAGTATTTCATGTCGGCAGTGACTCATAGGAATGGGCATACCGTAGCGGCAGGGGCGCGAAAAGAGGGTATGTCGGTATAGCAGTGACCCGAAGGAATGGGCATGCCGTGGCGGCAGCGACTTGAAAAGAGGGTATGCCGGTAAGGCAGTGACCTGAAGGTAGGCATGTCGTAACAGCAGCGGCCCGAAAAATGGGTATGCCAGTAAAGCAGTGACCCAAAGATGGGCATGTCGTGATGACAACGACCTAAAAATTGGGTATGCCGGTAAGGCAATGACCTAAAGATGGGTATGTCGAGATGGCAGCGGCCCGAAAAAGGGGTATGCTGGTAAGACAGTGACCCAAAGATGTGCATGCCATGATGGAATCAGCCCAAAAAGAGGGTATGCTGGTAAGGTAGTGACCCGAAGGAATCCAACTAAAGTAGATGATATCAATCATGCAGACAAACATATACATGCACATACACAACATGTAAAGGAGCAAGTGGTCAACCAATCGGGATGTAAAATCCGATCAATCCAAAATGTTGTACCAACCAGGCCCGGGTAACGGGTTGAAACACGAGTGATGTGACCGGTTTGGGATAACCGACCGAGCCACAAGTGGTGTTGACTGATCCGGGGTGATCGATCGAGGCACAAGTGGTGCAAGTGTAAGATACAAGGTGCAAGTGCAACGTGTAAATGCAAGGTGCAATGTGTAACTGCAAATGCAAATGCAAGGTGCAGAGTGCAGGTGCAAGTGTGATATATGACATACAATATGTAACATGCAAGATATGCACATGCGAACAATGAGGTGCATATGACCACATATGATAGCAAGCCACGCTCGTACTAACGACCTCACCGAGGAAACCTAAGGTTTATACCCTTTGATATGCGACATCGCCGCCTCCAGCTTTGGTGTGGGAATGTGAGGAGTTTTCTCACCAGATCTCTGAAGGGAAAACTCTCCACGACGTCGTGAAATGCGCTACCTGCAAAGATTTTCCCGTTTCGCAAACTCCTCCAAACTTTACAAAGCGAGCCAGCTACGAAGCTTCTCTTGGTTTGCCAAGTTTGAGCCCCTAGCTTCTCTAAATAAAGCTGGGGAAACCCAAAGCAAGGGGAGTGAGGGACTTCGACCCATCGGGACTTGTGCTAAGGCTCATAACAAAAGGGAGACACTCGGCTCTACGGGGGGTGTTTGGTTACTCACAGGAAGTCCTAACCCAATAGTTTGCTCTATGAAATCTACGATTAATCACATAGGTACGTTAACACGCTAACCATGTCGACACATGCACCCCGTGTGGGCGATCAAACCCACACGCTTAGACACCACTAAACCTAGGGCTAGCTAGGAGTTTAGGGGATCTCGCCACCGCGAAGGTTGTGAATGCGTTCTCTTTATGTTGAGGGAGAGCCCGCACTTCCGGTCTGTGCTCCAGTATGCCTCTCATTGAACCATGCAACGAGAAATATAGGAGGTTGTGAGGTATGCGAAGTGCCAAACTTAAATAATTTAGCATATAAAAATATGCGACCCAAAAAAAATGGTACCTTTGTGAGAGAGGATCGCTCGACAACGGTGAAAGAGAGGGAGTTTTCCTTGTAGAGGAAAAGATATCTCCACCTCTTCAGGTTGTTGTTTCGTCACCGTCCATCAACGCTAGGATACTCCGACAACTTTCCAACCACCGGGGAGTGAGGGAAGACGAGGTGGAGTAGCTCGTCGACGACATGCAAGAAAAATGCGAGGTGGGAGGTTCAAACTCCACCCTCATTTTTGCTTGCGAGGACCCTCTTTTTTGCTTGCGAGGAGATGAAGGCAGGCTGTGCGGTGCCAACAGAAGGTTCACCCGCCGGAAAAGGCTTCGTCGGTGAAAGGAGAGGTTAAAGAGAGTGCTGCGGTCAATAAAGGAAACCGGAGAAGGGGAAGCTCAGAACGAGAGAGGAGGTCGTCGAGGGAGAACTTAGACCGGTGAGATCTTGACGCTGGTATTGGAGGACGTCGGCGGGACGCTGCCGGTGAGAAGATGAGATCTCGGAGTGCGGCTGACCTAGAAGGAAATGCTTCGGCGTGCGGCTTACAAGCGAGATCTGTTGCGGAGAAGGAGATCCGGCGCCTGGAGAATGTCAGAGACTTCGTTCGTCGGCGAGGGGAAGTCACCGACGGGGTCCGGGCACAAAGCAAGAGTTTTTCGCGAGGGTTGGTTGGACGGCTGGAGAAAGGGACATCGGAGGGGGCGTTGGCTCTTGGGGAGTCGCCGACAAGGAGGGAGGTCCGGCGACACGAGTTGCGGCGAGCTACCACAAAGTTTCTCTAAAAACCATCTTGGCGGAGGTTTTGCGATAGATCTGGGAGAGAGAGGGAGGCGGTGAGTTATAAGAGTTTTTTTAATATATATATATATATATATATATATATATATATATATATATATATAAATTATTATTATTATAATTCAATTTACATCTTCTCGTGCATTTTCGCCAAACACGTTATCGCGATAAAATGAACAACTTCCCTAGGTAAAATCAACGTTCTAGACGCGATCGCGCGGTCCGTTTTGTCGTCCGAGGTCGTCGGACCACCTTTTCGACGATCAAGTCCAAAATGATAATTTGTATATTTTAAGCTCACACGGGAAATCGTGGTGCAACGAGTGTCTTTTCAAATATAATCGACATTCTGCACTCACTCACGTGGTATGTTTCGTCGTCTGGGGTCATATAGACAACTTTGTTGACGGTCGAGCTAATTTGAGCTATATTTGCGCATGACGCGACGTATAAAATTCTTCGACACTCGTGACATAAAAAAACTGATGCCAACAAGATTTGATGGGGCTTCTTCTTCTTTCACTGTAGTGATGGTGTGGGGGAAATTGGGACCAGCTTGATGGACATTTAAGGTAAATTTGAGGAAATTCAGTCTTTAAAGGTAATTTGGGGGTTTTTGGTCAAAATGGTCAAATTGGTCAAATTGGGTCATGTGATAGTTGACAGAAATGAAATTAAGAATATTTGAAATGTTTTGGAAATTTTTGGGATTTTTTGGTATTTTTGAAGTTTTGGGCTGAGGAGGGGTAGTTTGGTAATTTAGCAATTTTTTTGGTGATTTTGGGTAATTTGGATGTTTTCAAAAGGTTTGAAATGATTTTTGAGAAAAATTGGGTATGTTGGGTAAATTTAGGAATTTTTGCCAAATTTAGGGTTTCAAGGGTACTTAGGTAATTTGAGGGAGTTTAGGGGCAAGGAGGTCAAGTTGGGTATCTTTAGGTAGAATTGGGGAGCTAACCACCATAAATAAGCCATGGACCAATGGAAACCCCATTTGGGTTCTCTATGTACTAGTCTTAGCTAAACCCTAGCCTGGGCCAGTGGGTTTAAGGGACCATCTACATGAGTCTCCCAAAGGATTAAGGGATCAAAGTCAAGAAAATTTTAGGTTTAGGGTACTCAGTGATTGTGAGTAAGGTGACTGTAGTGAGTGCCTTAGCTGTACACCAACACTCAGGGTCAACCCTAAGGGCAAGCAGTTTTATGGGAACTCATCTTGAGCTCCATCATAATGACCCCACGTACTAAGTGCTAGAGGTTAGGAACAATATGTAGAGCTTCAAGTTGAGTAAAAAAGAATTTGAAGTTTCTAATGGTGAGGGTTCCTTTTCTAGTTTTATAGGAATAGTCAACAGGAAATTCCTATGGCTAGACCCTAGGCTACTAAAGAGGAAGAACTAGACATCAATCAATCCTAAAATTTAATTAAGGCATAAAAAATTAAAATTACAATTTTGCCTTTAGGGTTTCCCACTTCATAACTTATTAAATATAACTTAAATGACTTTGAAATTTTTATAGTACCCCCACTCATGGGTCAAATAAAACATCAGAGGAGAAAAAAATATTTTTTCAAAATTTAATTTAATTTAATTAATTATTTTATTCAAAAATAGGGATTTTCAAAGATAATTTATTTAATCAATCAAAACAAACTATTTGTCCTTATGAAAATTATGGTAGGTTCACCTAGGCTAGAGGACCACTATTGACCAATTTTCATTATTTTTTGAGTTTTATTTTAATTATCATCCAGGGAATCCAAAGAAATAAATTTCATATTTTTGTGATTTATATTTTATTTATTGTAATTAGTGCAAAACTATGGAAAATTCATTTTTAAGCCATTAAAAATTTATAACTTTATTTAAAAAATTAGGAAAAATATTTTAATCACTCCCAAGTGATCAAGAAATCAATTATGACATTTTGGGGCACTTTTCAATTTTAGTGATTTTTATCTCTTTTTAATTATTTAAAATTTAAAATATACCTTAAAAATCAAATATTTATTTTAATTTCAATTTTATTTTTTTAAGTGTCTCTGATCATAAAGAACTCATAAAACCACCTCTTATGATTTTTGACTTTTAATTTGATTTACATAATTATTTTAATGCAAAAATCAAATTTAGCTTATAAAATCAAGTTTAGTGGTTAAATTAATTCAAAACAATTTTAAATCTTTTCATAGAGTTAATGTGACTTTTTTTATAGTGTGGAATGATTTTGGTTAATTTTTTAATATTACTTTATTTATTTTAATTTTAATGACTTTTTAGGATTCAATTAACTATAGTAATTTACATAAATATCAAAACTTGATTTATATTTTTTTAGGATCCTCTGGCCACAGTGAACCTATCAAAGCAAGTTTTATATTATTCTGATTTAAATTTTAATTTTTATAATTTTTTTAATTAAACAGAGGTGATTTTATTTTGAACATTAGGGCTTCCACACTTAGAGGTGTTCTCTGACTTTGGAAAAATCAGAGAACACAACTAAGGACATGAAGTTTAAACCCACAAAATCTTAAGTCATGGTGATTGGTATTTATTCAATTAAAATTAAAAGATTACAGAGAGTATTTAATTAATTTTTAAAAAAATATAAGTCATATAATTTTAATTTTTATTCTACATTGTTCTTCTCTATTCACTAATCAATATTGTATTTTTCTTTAATTTTTATAATTTTTCTATGCAGAGATATGGATTTTATAAGTCATGGGAATTAAATAAATCCTAAACCCATAATTTTCTATTTATCCAGCTCAGTAGCTACACAATCCTCATATCCTCCGAAGCTCCATGCATGGCGTACTAGTTCGACACTGCCAGCTAACTCAGCTGCCACACATTCCGCATTCACAAACCATTTCTTCGTCTGACTTTGTCTCATCCGTTGGATGAATACACACACTAAATGGATGACATCCATTCATAATCCCTGATCAGCTTAAATTGAGAGCTGTCCACACTAAATTGCTTTTATCTCACTCAATACTTAACAAAATTAAGTGTGGTGTGTTTCTACACGTGAATCAAACTGAGACAAGCATATCCATATGGTTACATGCCTATGAATTCAATTGTATTACAATGAAAGCCAAAAATGAGCTTGGTGTGGGTGAGGAGTTCAATACCTTTGCCTGAGAGGTGTGGCCTCAATCAGGTGCTGACGAACCTCCTGGAATTATTATCGGGCTCTGGTGAAGCATCCAACTATGAATTCGATCAAACTGATTTGGGGGGCCTTGGTCTTTAGCTATGTTAGGGCAACTATAGGATGGGGCTTTCAGAGGGAATTCTCTTCTTTTTGTCAGGGGATGCTGAGAAGTAGCTCAATTTTGAGTTTGGTGGACTGTGGTGGAGTGGTGAAATATATCATGGTTTCAGCTGAGAATCGGGTGGATAAATTGGCTCTGGACAGTGGCTATGGGTGGTTTGATGCAGTTTGCTTGCACTCAAGGATTCTTGGAGAAGTTCTGGAGGCAATTTGGCAGAGTCTCCCCAAGCTTAAGTGCATGATACCTTCTTGGCCGTAGATGATGCTCTCTTTAAAGCCATGGCCATGGTTGCCATCAGGGCATGTCATGGTGGAAAGGGGGGGAGCTTAGGTGGAGGGAAGTAAAGCTGCGATGACCAATAACAATGTGACAACTCAGATGATTTCAATTTTGTGTTTTAAGCCATTGAGGTCTTCTTGGGCTGGGTGTTTTATGGCAGCTGAGGTGGTGGTTTGCCATGGTCAGGTCACTTTTGGGCCAAGGGAGGCCCGGAAGGTTGAGTGGTGGAATCAATTTGGTTTCAATGGTGGCTCAAAGGTGATGATCCAAGGGGACAGTGAGGTTTGGGTAAGTTAAACTAGGTTGGGTCTAACCCCTTGGTCCAACGTTTGGGCTTGATTCCATGATAGTGAGGGTGCTTGGACTGACCCTAAGGAAGGTTTGGGTGAGGTCAAGTTGCTGGCTTGGGAATTGGGCAGAAGTTTAATTGTTGGATGAAGAAGGAAAGTCCAAGTGAAAGAGGGAGAGTGGATTGGTCACCTCCTCATGCCATTTTTGGCAAAAATTGACTTTAGGATGTCCATGGAAGACTCCATGAGTGATGCCATGATATGTATGAGCCCATAGAAAATTTTCATGCAAATGGAATTTTTGGATTTTTATGAATTTTTGGAAAATTATGCCAACCTAATTTGGATAAAAAAATTCAAATGCATGTATGATATGATGCCATGATGCATGGCATCATTAAAAGGATGATAAGGGAAAATTTGTCATGTGGGCTCAATTTGGGCTTTTAGAATTTTATGGAATGGGCTTTTTAAAATGCACATGGGTATGGGCTTTTAACATGCACATGATGAACTTGAATTTTAAAATTTATCATGGGCTAGCAAAATCGAATTAGAATTGATTGAGCTTGGATTTAGACATGCTAGAATTTGATGTGAATTTTAAATTGGGGCATTTAATTGATCATGAAGTTCAATTTGGGAGATTTTGGATTTTGGATCAATTTGAGGCAATTCACTTCGACTTGGATTTGGAGTTTGGAATTGGATTTAATTGGTCTTGAATTTGGTCTCATTTGGGTTAGGACATGATGAATTTGAGTTTAAAATTGAAATTGGGGAGATTGAAGTCAATTTGGTGGAAATTGGGGATGAATTTTGGGCATTTAGGGGCAATTTGAGGATTTTGGTCAAAATGGTTCAATTTGGTCAAATTGGGCTCAATGGAGTGGTTCAAATTAATTATGGGGATATTTGGAGGATTTCAGATTTTTTTGGGGCACTAGGGATCTTTTGGTAATTTTGACAAATTTGGGGTATTTTGGTAAATATAAAAATTTTGGGATGTTTTGGGTAATTTGGATGGCATGAGATGGTTTTAAATGATTTTTGAACAAAATTGTGGGTAAGGTTAAGGTTTGATGCAAATGTTGAACATAGAATTACCCTCATGGTGCCATGAGACCAAAGAAACTCTACTTTGGATTCTCCATGTGTTGGTCTTATCCACCCTAACCAAGGACTAATGGTTTGGGGGTCCACTCACAAGGGTATCCAAAGAGTTAAGAGAACCAAATTAGACATGTGTAGGTTAGGGTTCAAGGTTGCAAGTGGAAGTGTGAAGTGTAAGTATGTGCTAGACCAAGCCACATCACCTAGGGTCGACCCTAAGGTCAGACAGTCCTATGGGGAACCCCTCTTGAGCTCCCCCATATTGGCTCCACCTACTAAGTGCTAGAGGTTAGAACCAACATGTGGAACTACAAGATGAGAAAAGAAGAGTTTGAAACTTCTATTGGTGAGGGTACCATCACTAGTCTTCTAAGAATAGTCAACAGAAAGTTCTATGAGTAGATCCTAAGCTCCTAAGGAAGAAAGACTAGACCTTAACAAAAAGTGAGGTCAACAACCACAGATCAGTCATCCTAACATCAAAGCTCTTTATCTCATAGAAAATAAAAATCCAAAATTAAGAATTTCAATTTCTTCTTCTTTTTGCAACTCTTTTAACACTACAAAACAACATAGACTGGATTTTGCTTCGTCTGGTAATCATAAATATCTTCCTTTTGAACTCATTCATTCTGATGTATGGGGACCTTCCTCACATATTTCTATTCATGAATTTCGTTTCTATGTAATCTTAGTGGATGATGTGACTTGGTGTACTTGTTTGTTTCTAATGACACATAAATTTGAAACTAGAAATTACTTCATACAATTCAAGAATCAAATAGAAACTCAATTCAACCACTGAAATTAAATTATCCATTCGAATGGAGGGAGAGAATATCACAATAACTACTTTGACACTATTTAGTCAACAACCATATAATTCATCAATTTTTAAGCTCATATACACCCTAACAAAATGGCCTTGGCAAAAGAAAATAGCTACACATTCTTGAGACCTCCAGATCTCTATTGGATACCTCCCATATTCCTAACAAATTCTGCAAGTCACCATTTTAAAAACTTTCCATCTTTCCAACATGATGCTCTTTCCAAACACCTAAGTCCTCTCCACTTAACACCTTCTATACAAAAAGCCTCAAAACTATACAAACTTAAAAGCATTCAAATGCACTTGTTACCTTGGTTTTCACCACAAAATGAACCAAACTAGAACAAAAATATGCTTTATGTGCCTTTCTTGGTTATCCTATTAACTTCAATGGTTACTAATGCCTTCGTATCTCAAGTGGAAAAATCATTCTATCCAAACATGTCATGTTCAATGAACTTCACTATCCCTTCAAAGACATTCCATCTTTTATCCATTCTCCGTCTTCTCCTCACATCTACAGGCATCTCACTCTTATTTCCACATCACTAACATTTTGCCCTAATCATCCCACCCTACAACCTCAAACTAATCAAACCACACCACTTAACTCTACTCAGCTTCATGGAGAACTACGGGAAACAATATTTATGCACCAACCACACCGAGATGCCAACAAAATTAAACCAAACCATGTATGTCTCTTACAGAAGGTCATCTATGGGCTCAAGCAATCCCCTCATTAGTGGTTCAACAAATTCACCAGCCAATTATTACATCATGGATTCCACAACAAGTTGATCCTTCTCTTTTTATATATGTTCATAATTCCAGTCTTATCTACCTATTGTTGTATGTGGATGACTTTTTGGCGATTGGAAACAGCTCAAGAACCATCAATTGGCTTCTTGATGCTCTACAAACTAAGTTTCCAATGAAAAACATGGGCTTTATGTCTACATTTCCTGGCATCAACATCAACCATACTTCTATAGGTCTATTTCTTGATCAGACTCACTATGCATCTGACAGCGACTTTTTTATGAAATAAAAATATAAGATAAATATGGACGTAATAAATATTCAATAATTGTAAAGTCACACTTATCAACGGAAGTATATGTATCGCTCAAGTAATAAAGGGCTCTAATGGAGTCCTAGATATCGATCTCACAGAGAGTAGTTTAGAATTACGAACTAAGATATTAGAAAAATAATACTTTAATCACAACAAAGAAGTTCACTTTGCTTATCTGTCATTAATAGACAATTGAAATAAATATGTAATTTTAATAAATATTAAATAACTAATGATACTGAGGAGGGTTTAATTGTGATATTCAATATATAAAAAAACATCCTTCTCCTTGTCATGAAATTATAAAGAATGGATAAAGTGAATTAGTTCAATTTATATTGTGTCAAATTGGAGCATACATATTCTTTACCCTTTGGTCCAGGCATAAAGAACATTGAATAATCCTACGCTTGTTTACTGAATCTGCGGCTAGGCTGGAAGGATAACGGCTCTCACTTTGGAGCTCCCACGTTCCCCTCACCTGAGGGCTAACATCTACACTTCAGCACCTAATCGATAGGACCGAATTGAGGATTTTAGTCTGTCACTCTAAAATCTCCAATTCTAGGCACAATAATATTATTTCCCTATTTATTTGCACCAAACTTCCAAGGGCTTTAACCTCCCTGAATCTTGGATGTAATCTTCACTTTAATTGTAAAACTCAACATATTTTAACAAATCAATTG
>NEWO01001272.1:57586-82870 GCA_003013225.1 Phalaenopsis aphrodite
TATGTATAGGTATAATATTCAATAATGTCAAAGTCGAATTTGTCAATGCAAGTATACGTATCGCTCAAATAATATAGGACTCTAGTGGAGTCCTGGTTATCGATCCCACAGGGAGAAATAGAATACTATGGATTAAGGCTTAATAAAAAGTAATACTTCAACTACAACGACGACGTTCAATTTGCTTATCTGTCACTAATAGGCAATTGAAATAAGTAGATAATTTGGATAACTAATAAATAACTAAAGATAGAAAGTAGGGTTTAATTTATGATAATAAATATATAAGAAAGCATCATTCTCCTTGTCAAAAAATTATAGTGAATGGATAAAATGAATTAGTTCAATTTATATTGTGTCAAATAGGAGCATTCCTATTCTTTACTTTTTAGTCCAAGCATAAAGAACGTTGACTAATCCTATGCTTGGATACTGATTCTGCGGCTAGGCTGGGAGGATACCGGCTCTCACTTCGGAGCTCCCACGTTCCCCTCACCTGAGGGCTAACATCTACACAGCAGCACCCAAACGATAGGACCGAAGTTGAGTTTAAAAAAGATTGTAAACCAACACCTATAAAATACACAGCAGCATCCAAAATGGTGAAGTCATAAAAATGTTTAGGAAATTGTGATGATGTTTTCACTTCGATCTTAATTTACTTTCAATCTGGCTAATTGATTTGTTAAAATATGTTGAGTTTTACAACAAAAGTGAAGGTATGAAAATTTCAACATATTTTCCTTGGGTCAGCATCCAAAATTGTTCAAAAGAAATGTAAAGAAGATTGTAAACCAACACCTAATCCAATGACAATAACACAACCTACTGCAACTAAACTACAATAACCATTTGCCAACCAACATCAATATCATCAAATTCTCAGTTCCCTACAATGCTTAACACTCACAAGGTCGGACATAAACATTTCAGTAAACACACTTTCTCAACACTTGTAGGAACCGCTATGCTCTCATTTTCAACAACTTAAGTGACTACTTCAGTACATTAAAGGAACATTAAACATTGGGCTTCCAATTCAGCAAGGAACTCTTCTCCTTCACAACTATTTTGTATCTAGTTGGGCTAGCGATCAGTGGGACCCGTTCTTTCATCAGTTATTGTTCTTTTCTCGGTCCAAATTTGATCTCTTACCAAGTCAAGAAAAAACCTGTAGTTGCTCTTTCCTCAACTGAAGTAGAGTATAGAGCATTTTCTGTTGTAGCCACAGATGTCATTTGGCTACGACGCTTACTTCTTAATCTTCAAGTAGCGGTTGCAACCCCAATCACAATTTATTGTGATAATACTCTAGCTCTAGCAATCGCTACCAATCCCATTTTTCATGCCAGGACTAAGCATATAGAAATTGATTATCATTTTATTAGAGAAAAAATTCTCTCCAAAGAGGTAGAATTCAAACACATTCTTACAAATGAACAGAAGACAGTTGTATTCACCAAGCCTCTACCAACACCGCACTTTCTTCTTCTTCGTACCAAGCCGACACTACAACCACGCAGTATCAGCTTGAGGGAAGATAATAACAAATTATATGGATCTGCAACAGTATAACTTCCACTATCTATATTTAGTCTATTATAGTTTTACCACTTACATCTAGATTACTCCATGTTGTATATATCCAACATTAGTAGAGAGTAGTATTATATGTGAATTTACTCCTCTATAACCACCTGCAATTCTTTCTAGTAAGAATATTATATACTTGCTTATCTCAATCTCTCATTTTTCCTCTTTCTCTCTTTCAATCTGCCTTCTACAAACTTTACAATGTTGAGCTAGGCTTGATTCATTGATTTAATGTGCGCTTACTTAATTAAAAAATTTATTCAATATAGATTTTCTTACTAATATAAATTGCTCAATGAACCTCAAATATGCATCATTAGTAAAAATCAGATATAGACGCATATCATGTTTAGATCGATTAAATCCAACAAATAGTGAATTTGAACCATAATTTTAGTTGATAACTTGAAATTGATCTAAGAACACTTGTCAATTTAATTATATTCATGAAAATAACTAAGCTATGCACATCACCATTTGACTGGACTTAACCTATTTTGTTATGTTTATGACGATCAACCCAATCCAACAACCCGATCCAAATACAAATGTAGATCCAAAGTCTTACACAGTTCATGATTGGCCAGAGCTGAGTTTAATCAAATTGTAATAGGATATGCATGTAGATCCAAAGTCTTACACACCCATCTCATTCCCTCTCTCTCACACATTTTTGTGTGTGTGTGCACGCATATCCTATCTCAATATTCAAATTGAGACAAATTTAGAAATCTATCTTGTGAGTCAACTTGTCATTTTAATGTAAGTTCTATCAACACTAAAATATATTTAATTTTTTAGCAATTTTGTATGCAACATAAATTCACAATCCCAATGTCGTTGAATGATGTGTTTTATCTTTGTGGAATTAGATCAATGGATTCATCATCCAATTATAGCATTGTTTATTGTTTTTTATTTTATTTATTTATTTATTTTTGCATAAGACAACTATGAAAGCATTTTTCTTAAATTTTTTGATCAAATCATAATCAATAATAAAAACTAGCAGCTTGAACATAAACTAAGGAAAAATTTGGGCTTGAGATTTCTAACCATTTTTCTCTATGTAAGATGATTTTAAATTATTGACAAGTGTTATTTTAAAAAGTCTTTTACATGAATACTACACAATTCTTACAAATTTTTATATCTAACATTTAAACTTTCACATTTGTACCTATAACTCTTATGTGTGCATTTGTTTGAGCTTCTAAAATCAGCTTTTACTTTAAATGTCGTTTCCATTTCGTTTGTTCCGCTCATTTGGATGAAGCTGGTCTAGAACCTGGTTTGGTTACAGTAGAAATGCGAACACGGGTTGAACCCCGCATTCCGCATTCATGAATAAGAAACCATAGAAAAACCCTTCTGCTTTGCTATTTTGCCCTTGCCCTCTCTTGCTTGCCCTAACCATTCCTGCGGGTTGTCTCGCCCTTCTTGTGCTCTCGCACACTCTGGTCATCTGGTAACTTCTCTTGCACTCCCATTTTGGAACTATAGCTTCTTCTTCTTCTCTAACACTCCTCTATCTTCTTTTCCCATAGTTTACCTTCTTTTTCTTCTCTATGGAATTATGTCATGGTATTTTCAAGTAGCATTATATTTTTTTTCAAGATTTTTGCATTCTCCTCATTGGTGAACCACAACACTTAAGAAATAGTGGACATTGTGGGGAGAAATTTACATTCTAACTTCGAGATTTCTACATGTTTTTTGAACAGAAATAGTTTCCAGATTTTTGCATTCTTATTTCAATGTTTTTTGCATGATATTTAACATTTGGTGAACCACAACTCTTACGAAATATTGGACCAATTATTTAGAATATTTCACTCATAGAATGACATATATTTAAGCTTGTTTCCTTAGAGATTGTTTGGACGACAATCATTGGCTTAAAAATTTCGGTTTATTTGTGGGAACATGGGATAAAAAAATATGGAGTAAGGAGTGAGAGAGGAAGTATGCATCTTTGCAATTTTTTCTTTATTGTTTTGGTAAAATGTTGAAGGAGAGAAATGTTTGTAATATGATTATAAACTATAGCCTTTCATTCATTGTTGTTGTTTTTCCCATCCATGTCATTATGCTATTCGTGGCAAAGTAAGAGCATTACTGTTTATGGCATTATCTTCTTCCTTGTGCCTTTGAAAATTTTGTTGGGGAATCTTAAGTATTGTGTGAAGCAATTATCTTAATTACTTAAAAGTAAAAAAGTAAAGTTTATTGTTAGATATTGAAATACATAGGAATTGGGCGGTATATATGAAAATAACATTTTTCTTTGGTTGGCTAGAAGGAAGTAACAGTATATACTGTTGCCCTTTATTTCTATTAAGAAGTCCACATGTCCCAAAAGTGAGAATTAAATGCTTGATATATTTGAAGTGATGAGGGACTTTTGTATTTTTATTGTGAAAGATTTACATTCATACTGCTCAAATCTTTTGTATATACTAGCATGTGTCTGTGAAAAATTGCTCCTCTATTAAAGTGCTTTTGTTTTAAATATCAAACCATAGATTATTATAGTTATTAGGGTCCATAAAAGACAAAGTTTGCTCCTATTGTGGAGCAAAAGGGAAAAGAAAAGCATGTTATTTATTCATATTAGATTGAAATGGTGTCAATGCTATTGAAGAGGTGATCTTTGCTTCTTCTTTTTTTCCTATATGATCTTTGCTTAATTTTTTGAACTTATCTCAGCACATGGGAAATGCCAGAGATGTTGCAACATTTGCTATCTGGGACAAAGAAACTCTATTGTTTTTTGTGATATATGTATGAGAGAAATTAAATTAGGAAATATACCAATAATACATTTCAACAAAGAAGGTTGACGTAACATTACAAATAATTTCTAAGAGAAAAATAAGAAGGGTTTATGATCGAACCCAATTAAAGAATAAATGAGACTAATTAAAGGACTAGTAGATCTAAAAAGAGCTCAAAACAGGATCTACTGGTCTCAGTTGGGACCAAATTAAAAACACCATAGATGCATCAACGAATTGGTGGAAGAAAAAGTAGAAGTCAAATCTATCTAAAGACATGTATATTTAAATTTTCCTTTAGTGCACTCCTATTATACATAACTTCTTCATTTTGATATTATGAATGACAGACTATACCAAGTGCTAAGAAATTTAAGTTTGGTGGAATTGAACTAGAGCTAGAGGAGAAGCTAGATGTTATGTTTGGTTCGGTTGTCGCAACTGGTGAACATTATTGGACGGCTTAGGGCTCAAAGAGCCTAGAAAGGGTCTGATTGATCTTACTGATATATCACCGCAGGGGAGAAATGATACTAATGAATATAGCAATGCACGGGCACCACCATCTTCAAAAGGAAGGGCCAATCTTACCAAAAAAATAGAGCTTGCATACTTAAGAAGCCATGTATCTGAGCTAGTAACATCATGCACGAATATGTCTTCTAGCAACACCAATCCACAACAATATTCATCTACTTCGAACGTAATAAAAATACTTGAGCAAATGTCAGAAGTTTTTGAAGATATGCCCATGTATCGGTACTCACTGAAGCTAATTGAAGATATGGTGAAGAGAGATGTTTTAATGTCCATGGCACTTGAATGGAGGGTCCATTACTTGCGCTTCTTCTCTAAAAATCATAAAACTTGATTACTATGATATATTTGTGTTTTGTGTGAAGTGCTCCTGAAATTTATGTGTAATAATCACTTAGGACTTTTTTCCTTTTTTTTCGATTGAATAATTGTTCTTATTCTATTTTCATGTTATGATCTATTTTTGGCAGAACATTTATCATTGATGCTACCAAATATGACGAGCCAATCTACTCCGATTTAAGTAGCTGTAATATTTTATTGTTTATTTTTTTCTAGCTATGAATCCCACTGAGAAAGTTCGTAATGAGTGTTGCAGGAAAAGTATCACAACAACAGGGTGTGTACTGCATACTATGAATCATCCATTTCTTGAATGTCATGTATGGCGTCAACATTTATCAGGGACAAATGGGTCAATGAACTACTTGGGGGGCACCCTAACAAATTTCATAACATGTTTATTATAAGAAAAGTAATTTTTATTGATCTGTTAAATGAACTGTACAATAGTTCTCGTTGGCTCCTACATGATGACTTTGAAGGAGATACTGGTCATAACACTTTACATTTTATCATGCAGTAAATCGATAAGGTCAGCATGCAAGAGATGTCAACACTCATTCAAAACCATAAGTAGATATTTTTTTATTGGTTTAAATGCATTGGTTAGTTTGTCTTCTAAAGTTATCAAATCGGAAGACCCAACATTTAGAAATACTCCTATGGAAATATCGTGCGATCAACGATATATGTCATACTTCAAGGTATATAAAGATCCTTTTTTCAACAAAAGTTAAGAAATCTTCAAATTCAAAATAACTATCATATTTTATATAAGACTGTATCAATGTTATTGATTGCACACATGTTCATCCACGTGTTTCAAATGCTGAAAAGGTCGTATGTATTGGATGTTGTGGTCCACGTACACAGAATGTAATGACATTATGTGGCTTCAATATATGTATTACTTTTATTAGGGTTGGGTCGCGAGATTGTGCACATTATCGTAGAATTTTCAAGTCCAGGTTGGAAAACTCTTCTTTAAAGCTTATCTTAAAGTTTTACATAGTCACTCATGTTTGATTGTCATAACAAAAAAATACTATGTAGTGGATGTTAGATATTCACTACAATGATTATTTTTAAAATCGTTTTCCAACTCAAGATATCAGATTCCATGCCTTGAAAAAGCCAGTCAAGTAGTGCGGGGAACTAAAAGATATGTTTAATAACTGTCATTCGTCACTGCGTGGTGTGATCAAGAGAGCTTTCAGAATTTGGAAGAAAAAATGGGTTATTCTAAGGGACATACCAACCTATTCGTTTAAGAAATAGCTTAGAATTGTCTCAATAATAATGACACTTCATAATTACATACAACATCATACTTTGCATTTCGACATTACTTTGTGGGTGCATATGATACTCAATCAGTGCCTTAAGAAGCATATGAATATCACTTAGGCGAAACGTTTGTGGAAACTGATGATGAGATCATCAATACCAGTGTTGGTGATGGAGAAGGTGCGGATGAGATGGCTACGTTGTGAGGGCATATCACCGATGCTTTGGTTAATTCTTGATTTAATATTGTCCAATTAAGGTGGGTAAAAGAGCATATCACCGATGCATGCAGTTTTAACTTGACATTTTTAATACAAATAATGAATGCACATTTTGTATACAAGTCTATGAATTCAAAAGATCTTAATAAATGTTTTTCAAATTCATTCTGGATGTTTCAACTTTATTCAAATTTGAGTTATGCGGATGTTATTGGAATGTTTCAGTTTGGACTCTGCCTTCTGTGATCTTAGTTGGGAGCCCATATATGATTGCTCAATAACTTAAATTGCATTATTCTTAAGTAACATCTATATAAGGATTCTGTTATGATACTTTGCTTGCATATAATAATTACAATTTATGATATCCATCACAATTTGTTTTTTTTATGCATTCTTTTCTAAGGTTGTATGAACTTGCTTTATGAAAAAAACCATTGGTTTATTGAAAAATGCATTGATTTTTAAAAAAATATTGGCATTCATACCACTCAATTCCTATGTATTTAGATATAAAACAATTAAACTTCAATTTTTTCAAGTGCTTGTCATCATACCTATGTTTCAGTGGGATTACTTCACTGATGAAAAAATCATACTTGAATTGGTCCAAGTAAAACAAGAGATCAACTTTGAACTTGTTTGTCGCTTGATAATAACTTACTACCACTCGAAGCTTTATTATGAGATAGTAGACACAAGTGCTCTGAAGAAGGTCCACTTGCTTTGGAGTCATGGTCGATCTCTCGGTCATAAAAATCAATCTACAAGGTTGGAGAAAGAAATCCAGAGCCATCAGGATGGAGCACAAAGAGAAAAAGCTCCGGAGTGCAAAATAAATCCAAGGGAAAGAAGAAGAAAGCTTCAAAATAGGCAAAAACCCCTTGCCCTTATTTATAGGGTTAAAGGAGAAGTTGAATCGTCGTAGGGGTAAGAGCATAATTATTCGATTTCAAAAACTGTGTTGACAAAAAGATCACATTAACACATGATTTGAGACAAAATTAAATTTTATTCAAATTAAAAAAAATATTTGTTGCTTAGAAACTATTCCGAGATGAAAAACTTTGCAAGGGTATCATCTCTCACTTGAACCGAGACATACCTTCTTTGAAGCAGCCTCTTATACAAGACCTCTGCCCCACCCGGTCAATCTCTGCTTGAACCCAAGACATGGAATATGTCTATCGAACAACAATAGTTTCGTATGAAGTGCAACCATTTTCTCGCGAAGGGCAATTGTTTCTGCATTGAGAGCGGCCAATTCTCCTTCCATCTCGTCCACCTTCTCAACATGTGCCAACAATCCGAGCAACTCCTCTCCTTGGGGAATTCCTGCAGTTTAAGCGGAGTCCTCCATCTTGTGCAGACGAAGCACCAATGACCTAGGGGATATCTGGCCCATTGGCTGCCTCCCCGCGGGCCTTGATATGTCTGCATGGGCGTTTAGTCCCATCATCCTCGCCTGCGAGTTGGCGTCTTGGTTGGCTTACCAAGCCACAGCCCTGGCACCGCAATTAAATATGCCTCAATGTTCGCCAAAAGTGAATCGATGATGGTGATCTCTATAACTAGGTGGGTTGCATCAAGAGACAATATAAAGAAAAAGAACTTCCAAAAAGAATAAAGATCAAATAAACACGACCGAAATTCCTCATATCAAGTATTTGACTCCACTCAAATGTTGTAATGACACATCACCCTCACTAGCCTTCTCCTGCTTCCTTGGCAACGGTGATGGAGCACTTGCAGCTCCTTGCACACTTTGATCAACAAATAGGAATTGGGTCTCAAGCGAAGGTGGAACCGAAAAATAAGCAGAAGAATCACCCAGTCAGCTTCTACGCTTGCTTGAATGATCTCCCACTGACGGCAGTGGAGCAAGTCAGACGATCCCACCAAATCCGCTGAATAAGACATTATTCTTAACTACACCCTTCTCCCACTTCTAACCTTTTGGAAGGGAACACACCTTCAAATCTCCAAAAGCTTTACGATACGCTGCCTTATCGTAGGGATTGGTTCCCAAAGCCGACTCTTTCACCATGGCGGTGCTTGGAACTCAATCGATTTAGACGCGGAGATGAGGAAAAATAATTCTTCACGCCCTTTATATAACCCAAGGAGTTCAATTTTTAAAACTTATGAGTACAAAATAATAAATCTACTTTTGCATTTAGTTCTCTTATTCTTATTGCAGATATCGCTTTAAGTAAAAGAATCGGGGAACTAAATTATGTGAATCAGATATGCGTCTACACAAATCTCAAAGAGATCCAATGGATAAAGGTATAAAGGAGAGGCTAAGGAAGGCAAAAAGGTGGAAGACCAAAAGCTTACAAGTAGAAGATCAATGGCCCACCAGCGGAAGATCAAGAGCCCTCCAGCGGAGGACTAAGGTCCTACTAGCTGAAGATCAAAATTCCATTAGTCAGAAACTAAGGGGGGTCAACATTAAAATACCAAATCATATGTCTGACCAGATGCAACATCCCCTAAACCAGGACAAACGACCTACCGAAAGTAGGTTGTCCGAACCAAACATCGAGGTCAATTGAGCCAAGCAGAAGCATCAACCTATCTCTCGTCATAAATCGACTCAAGAGAAGAATTCCACATTGTCAGCTATCTCACAGCCACGCTTGAGATCCCTCATTCGGGGTCAAGAACTAGCCATAACATAATCACATTAGAGCCTACTGAAGGAAGGTCTTATCAATGAGTGAGCTAGCTATCGAATTACGGGGATTCACCAACTACCTGATAACCTGGCCTTACTCCGCCGATAGGAGTTCTTTATCTATGGATCAATAATCAACAGATAGACTAAGAACAGCCAGTCAGCTAAACCAAGCCGGATCTACTCTTGCTGAACCAAAGTCCATCGAGAGCTGAACGACAACCCCGATTCAATAAATTCAGACGAACAAGTCTTGCCAAACCAGAGTTGGATAACTTCAACCGACCAAGTCATAGGGCAGCGAACCGAAGTCCTATACAAGTAAAATAACTTAAATATCATGTAACACCTTCTTTAAAATAGTGATAAACATACAATTTTATACATTGTACCTCATACTCTATAAATATGAGATTATTTCATATGACAATGCTAATCAATAATTCAAATTACTATTCATTAAGGTGCACTTCCCTCTCCCTCTTTCTCTCTCTTCCATGATTGAACACTTAATAAAATGTATAATGAGAATCTTTATAATATATGAGAAAATTTCTTCTAGATTTCATACAATTTTTACCCATCTGGACCACCCAACCAGCCCATTCATCTTCATCGGGCCAATTATATCCCTAAAGTCGAACTTAAAAGATGGGAGAACCAACCAACCCATCTCCTTTCAAGCTGTTCTCCAGAGCGATTTCCAGAGAAGTAGGGCAGAACGAGAGAGATGAGACTTCTAACGCACAACATGCTAGCCTGCAACATTAAGGGCGTAACGAACGGTTATCCCCTCCGGCTGGAGGCGGAGAAGTGGGTCGAGAAGGAGGTCGAGTTCAACGCCGACTTTCTCCGAGGCGTCTTCCCCAAAATCAACTGGCCGGCTCTCATCGGCGCTGCGCGCTCCCTAGGCTTTCACGATCTTCTTCCCAATGAAGCCCCCGATCCCTCCCTTCTCGCTTCTGACGACCAATTGCTCCGCCGATTCCACCGCGCTCTTCTCGAGCTCCACGTCGAGGAGGGCGGCCTCGTTTGCCCCGAGACTGGCCGGCTATTCCCCATTAACAAGGGAATCCCCAACATGCTTCTCCACGAGGACGAGGTTTAGGTATGGTTCAGCGGTTCGGTTTTTGTTGTTTAGGGTTTTTTGGTTTCTGTGTAAGGTGCGAGAGTTTTGTTTGGCTTCAGATTGATGTGGAGTTCTATCTGTTATTACTTATTACTGTGTATTTTTGACTCTTAAGAAAACTTTTTTTTTATTAATACATAACCATTGATCTCTCCCTCCACCTCCATCTTTTTCTCTCTGATCGTAGCAGATTGATGCATAATTTAATTCAATTCTTGTGCATTTACATATCTAACATCTAAAGTTCAATATTTACATACATGATTCCTATGTATGAAAAGGTGTATTTTATTTGTTAAAACTTAAAAAGTTAAAATAATGATATTTTTTATATGATATGAATGATTTAGGTGATAAGTTAAATTGATGATATTTTTGTTGTGATATGAAAGATTTTGATGGTAAAAATGTAGAAATCAAGGTTTAGATATTAGATATGTAAATTAATAACACCTAAACTTAAATTTATCTTTGTTCAAGCGAAAGTGAACAAAATAATTTGCCTAATCTTGGGCTTCTTTTGAGAATACGGTGAACCTCCGTTGCATTGCAATGAATGTCGATGCATGGACAAACTTTTGTTTGATAAAACGTCAAAGTTGCTTCGCAAAAATGATAATTTTTTGCCGTTTTAGATCTCAGATGGTCTTCTCCATTCCACCGACGTGTCTTTCAATGGAGTTGGTGAAGTTCCTTCAAACGAAGCCTTAATTTTATTGCTCTTATTGGCTAAGGTTCAGATAACTACACTTTAATAGGGAATCAAATCTCAAAGAAACTCCAAGAGTACAGGAATGAATTATCTTCAGACTATATTTCTGCCATAAAATTCCCAAGGATTTAGGATTAGTTTCAAGCAGAATTTCTCACCCAATTCTTAATTAATATCATTGGATGACTGCTGGCAGGAACTGGCGGATAGTAAATTTGATTTAGTTAATTTTTTAAGGCTTCATCTGAAAATGCCTTTCTGTTTTATCATTTCAAAAATTTTATACCTCAAATTTTGATGTGATGAATACACCTCTATTAGTTCATAAACTACACATTTAAAGAACATCCTTGTACTCCTAGAAAAACTGACAAGTCAAATAAGATTTGTCAACCCATGAAGTCATGATAATTCAACTCACCCATGATTGGAGTTCACGGGTCAATTCAGATCAAACCAACTCAGGAGTATAATTACTGCCATTTCACCACCAACCTAACACGGGTTGAGAGGTGTTTTTGACAGTTCATCAACTCGCCCGAGACCCAAGTTTGCTCCACCTTTAGATCCAAGATTGCTCCAACTCCTCGGAATTAGTTAAAGCTAATAACAATATCAAGAGTTTAATCAATAAATAACTCAAACATTATTTACACTATCAAATCAATCTGATGCCAGTTTTCCACAAATAGCCTAAAGACAAAACCATGAATTCACCCAACAATCAAATTAGGACCTATCCATGGCTAATTCAACCTCAACGAGTTTGATGCTCTGCCCTGCTATTCTATCAATCAATTATGGAGGGCCTTATAAGATCATTTAAGCAACAGGAGGCATTGCAGCTCTATATCGGCCGCAAAATACATCTTGATATCGGACGTCATCATCTAACTTTATTACAATATTCATTTCATTCATATAATTATTATTTTATATTGTATATGGGGGTAGCATATACAGAGAATATCATGAAGCTATACAAGGAAAACGCCCTACATGTCATTGGAACAAGAATAGGAGCTTAGCCTTTCTCTGATTTCCACCATTCACTCCCTCTTTCTATTATCTTCAATCTCGAGTGTTCTTGTTTTAATGGTGTGCCAACTGGATAAATTTATATACAACAATCTTATTCATATATGAGAAAAACAACAATTTTCTATTGCATAACATAGCAAAAATATTACCAAATAAGCAATTAATAATCGCTGAAAACCTCCATTAAGTACATAATTGAATAAATAGGCACATAACATCCAGCAAGTTTTATTACGTCAAAGCACATGAAATTCTGAATGAATGGAAAAAATGTCATCTAACAAGTTTCAACTTCATTTCATAATGACTGATTCTCATTCTAAGCCTCAAAGAATTACCTCATACAAAACTTACGCATTTCTCTTTGTTGATCGAATTACTGGGATTTGGATTTGTTTTCCTCAACATGGCAAGAGGGTGGCAATCCAAACAGCCAATCCAGAACGTTCAAGTACTTGGACCTGAACACCTCCCTCTCCTGGGCATAGCAGTGCATGATGACAGCTGTGGCCAAACTGAATATAACAACATCTGCATGCTTCAACTTGGAAGCCCTCGTGAAAAAACCTGCATCTGATGCGCACGTGAAAAAGCTCTCGATTGCTCGTGTAAAACAGTACAGAGATATCTCCATCCTCCTGCTTTTCTTCTCTATTGTGAGTGCTAGGCCGGTCGGGAACTGTAAAATTAGTCATTTTTTTCAATAAAATTTTTTAACTTTTGCTTTTCAATCATCTCAGGAGTTTTTGGAGTTGTTTAAACAGCATTCTCACCATCCCCATTGCAACCATTGCAATGTTGCATCTCTCAAAAATTCTGAAGAGCAAGCATGTCCAAGCCCTGTGAGTCGAACAGAAGGGTTAATGCTTTATAGTTTGGTTTAGCAGCAACAGGGCAGAATGACCAGGAACAGTTACTGGCAAATTTTACCTATCCTTCAAAGTGAAGATCATGATTAGCACAGTACCACACTAAGCAAACTAACCAATTTTGATAGAAGCAATCCATTATAGGGAGGACAATAGGAATGTACCAGAATGATTTCAATGGGAAGTGATAGATTAAATATTCTTTTACAGCAAGAGGAGAATAAAGTTGCAGACCGTTTTTGTACAACTATACAACATCAAGAAATATAAGGTAAAAAGAACTAACCAGGCTGACGCACAGTACATGGAGAGAAACAGGCTAGATCTTGTTGTACCTATAAGACTCTTTGAAAGAATTGTGTAAGGCCTGTAGAGTAGAGTTAAATGTCAGGAAAACACATGGGTGTTTAATAATGCTAAAGGCAAGGATAAAAAAAGGAAAAAATGGCACAACATTTGCTAGCTAAAAATGTTAAACAAGATGCAACCAAGCATTAATAAAAGAGGAATGTCTTTTTCGATTCATAATTCAGCCAGGGTAAAGACGGTTATTTGGTCTCAATTAATCGTATAAACTACCTTTGAAAGATGTAGTGCTATCTCATTGGACTTTCTTAAAGCTTTGGGCTGCTCATTTATAGCACAATTTCGTGATACCCTCTGAATGCAAAAAAAGAAAAATAGGAAAAAGTGCCAACCTTGTAAACATTTACCCAAAAAAAGAACATCTAAGGTTTCAGGTTTATTTCATCTTTTCTATCTCAGCCCTTTTATACCAACCAAGTAGTTCATGGAAGAAATGGAAAAATCTATAAATTGTAGGCCTATGATGACTATTATCAATATCACCAAATAGAAGTTGATTAATGATTTTAGCATCAGAAGAGACGTCAGAAAAAAAAAATTATCTAATTCTTGATGCGAATGCTACACGACCTGGTATTGCGGCTTCAGCCTGGTAATCACTGATAAAGGCTAATAACATCCTCTTCTTGCACTTAAGTTTTTTCAGACGTTTCGGTTATGCTAAATAACCAACACTGATAGAAATAGCAAAATAGAGCTAGATACTGACTATTCAACATCCGCTACTCCTTGTCTACAGTGATCCATGCAATTAGATCAACTTTTCTGAAGGGTGTGATGAATGATTGTCGCAGAGGAAAGATTCGTTTACATTTTTGGATGCTAAAAGGCCGCTTTTCTTGACATTCCTAGCATTAATTGGTCTAAACATGCTTGACTTGAGGGTAATTCTGTTAAAATTTTGTTGTATGCTTGGATGAATTGTAATGGGAGGCTTAAAACTGATGGCATTTATATTCAACGTGATATCACTATGAATGACACTTTTTATTTAGTAGATTGTGAAAGAAAAGCACAAAAATTCAACTCTTGGGCAACCTCTATATCATGGAGTTAATTAGAAGTGTCCCACAATAGGAATAATTATTTATTTGATGTCTCTTTGCAACAAATCCTTGAGGACAGCTTCAACTAGGAACACCACATTGCTAAGATGAGATATCTTTTGATTGTTTCTACTCATGTTATGTAAAATGAGCGATAGCCTTCATATGGCAGGACTCATGAGAACAAGCTATTTGGCTCTTTTATCTTAAAATAAAAATAAAAATGGCACATAATAAGCTAGTTGGAAGGTTAATATTTATTGCTGATTAATTTGACTTTTTTTTTTTTTTTGATTTTGGTTAGCATAATTTTAACCTCTATTTTTTATAGTTTGATTTTAAAATGGCTATGATTTTTTGCTGCTTTAACAATTCATGACTATCGTCCAAATTTTTTATTTCTTTCACTGCATACCAAGTGTTCAGCAAACTACTTGTAGCTTGGCTCGATTAAAGCTCATTCATGATTGTTTAATTAGCTAGTTCAGCTAACTTGAATACTAATAAATATTCAGTATTAAGAGAACAAATGAATGGTTTTATTGCTCGATTCATTTATACCATAAAAATTATAGCTTAAAGCTCATGAATAAATTTGGTTAAGGCTTGGTATTAGACAAGGCATCTACAAAAAATATGACGAATGAGCAAACTTGGTTTGATAAGGCTCGGCTCAATAAGATAAAGCATGTATGTTATGTTTGTTCAGTTAAAGTTTCATTTGCTAAGCTCTATAAACTCAGCTTGATAAGAGTAATTTATTTTTTAAAAAGAGTAGCTAATTTAAAACTTGGTAATCACAATAAGAATAACTTTGCCTTCAGTTGAAGTCAAGCTCGAATGAGCTTTTGGTAAGCTTTTGGTAAATGAGCAAAAGCTCGAATAACCTTCCGCTTGGCTCGGCTGGGTTCAGTTCATTTTCAATCCTAATTCACTCCACTTTTGTGTTGTTTTATGACTTTGCCTACACGAAAGATGTTTTATTACTACGATGTTTTGCTGCTATGCATTTTTATATGATTCTTATGAGCCCTGAGAAATAATGATTCTTGCTGAACTCTATTGAGATTTGTTCCTCACATTGACACTCCACTATTTCAGATGTTACAACTCACCTCTTAACTGAGAATGGAGCCAAAACGCCTTTGCAGATCATGCAATCTGAACCTACCGCTTATCCGTTTGCATTACAGCTTGACATCAAAATTTATCCTATTGTCAATATTTTATTTTGATTTGGAGTCATTCATGTTTTCAGGTATTTTGCTTGATGAGTCCACACCAACTGAAATTTGTGTAAGCTCTTCACTTCTCGTTTTTAATAGACTCTCCCTTTAACTGAATTTTGAAGACAGAAAGAGACGATTATCTCAACTCTTCTCAGAACATTATATATATACTATTTAGAGAACTTTAACTCAAAAATCTTTGTTGGCAAGCGCATTTTGAAAATAATATTCAATACCTTTTCAAAAGACCTTTACGATGAACAATTAATGCCGGAATCAAGTAAACTGGAGCATAAACAGGCAACGCTCTTCCATAACCTTGGATAAGAAATGAAATGAAGTGCCCAGCGCAAGTCTGATTGCCATGAACAATCTGCATGAATAAAAACACCAAAATATATGGAAAGTTATAGGAGAACCGCAAGAAGCATCTATCTGAGAACTATAAAATCAACATATACAGCAAATCTTCCTGAAAAGGGAAACACCGAAAATATTCTTTAAGCAAAAAAGAAGAAGGATGAATGTCCATTAAGTTTTTTCAAATGCATGATCTATACAAAACTTGATGTAAAATATGTAACAAACTTTGATGTGTTTCAAAATATATTACTGTTGAACCCAAATTTGTCCTTTGGACCGTGCCCAAAGAATAGAGACTGATTCTCAGAGAATGAGAAAGAGAGAGACTGAGGGAGGGAGGAAGAGTTGCCTAGTGGGAGGCAAAGAGGGTGTTCTCGGGCTGTTTGGCCCTTTTTATTCCCCATAACTTGAAGGTTACGAAACTTCTTTTAAAGGGAGAGATTTCCCTACTTGAGGAGTAAGAGTCTTCGGAACTTCTTTTAAATGCCAAGGGATCTTCTATTTATAGAGAAATAAAGAAGAGAAGGGGATTACATTTATTCCCCTGTTTAAAAAGGATCAGTGGGGATATTTCGGTCATTTTGTCATTCTGAAGCGCTGGAGTACGTAGATGTTGGGCGGCCGGCTACTAGGGGTGGTTGGCTAAGGCGGCTGACCCGAGGTACTGGACGGCCGACCCGAGCGGCTTGTGGCAGACGCGAAGTTTTGGTGGTCACTCAAGGGGTGGTGGCCTACCCAAGGGGGCCTACCCGAGGAGCTGTTGGCCGACCTGAAGGGGTCAACCAGCTGGAGCAAGGTGGCCAGCCAAAAAAGGGGAATCCCTGCTTGCGTGACTCCAGCGATGACTTATCCTGGCTCAATGAGATGACATTTTCTGGTTATACATAAAACTCCCGTGTTTTTTATTTCTTGGAGGCGAAGCTATCATAAGAATGAAAAACTCATAAGCAGAAGAAATACTATTTCATAAGCCTCTAGCAGTACTTAGTTTTATAATAGTCCTTTCGTTGGCCTTTCACGTGTAGATTTTTTAGAAGATTATTGGTTAAGTTTTCATATTCTTAGATATGATATTAGGTGTATCAATTTCTTAGAAGATTTGTTCGCTCACCCCGAAGGAGAGTCTCTGTTCGCTCGTCCTGAAGAAGAGGCTTTGTTTGTTCGTCCCGAAAGATATGTTTTGTTTGTTCGTCTCAGATAAGAGGTTTTATTCATTCGTCCTGGTGAAAAGGTTTCGTTTGCTATTTTCGAAGGTGATTTGTTTGGTCGTCCCTAAGGAGAGGCTTGGAGAGAAAAAGAAGTTTTATTTTTCTTTTAGAATGCTTTCTTAGGGGAGAGACTTAAGTGAGAAGAGAGGGAGCTCTTTTTTAATCTTTTTTCTTTCTTTTTTATTTGTCTTTACTGTATCTCCATTTTTGTTTTTTTTTCATTTATTTTTCTCTTTCTTTCTTACTGAATGATATGTAAATAAAATAAAGAGAGGAAGTGCTCATCTCTTTTTGTTTTCATGTTTGGGCCTTTCTTCCCTTTGAATGTAAGAGGGAACCTTCTTCCTTTTTTTATTGTCTTTTTCTTCATAACTTTTTATTCTTTTTTCTTGTCATCTACTTTATGTCTTCTCATCTTCTAACTTTGTCTTTTTGTTTTTTTGTCTTTTGATTTGTCGCATCTTATCTCCTTCAACTTCTTCTTCTTGTTTCCTTTCTTCTTTTTCTCTTTTATTTTGATTTATTGTTTCTCTGTCTCGGGCTTTCTCCCACCCAACGGTTGTCTGTATTGTTAGCGGCACGCTCCAAGCTCACAACACCTTTTAGGGTATTGAACCCAAATCTGTCGTGCCCAAGGAATAGAGCTAGATTCCGAGGGAAGGAGAGAGAGAGAAAGGAAGAGCTGCCCGGCAGGAGGGCAAAGAGGGGTGTTTCCAGGCTCTTTGACCGCTTTTATTCCACATAACTTGAACATTACATATGGAAAGAGAAGGCAAGAGATCTCCCCACTTGAGGGGTAAGAGAGAGCCTTCGGGACATCTTTTGCATGCCAAGGGATCCTCTATTTATAAAGAAATAAAGAGAGGAGAGGGGGATTACATTTATGCCACTATTTAAAAGGGAGAAATGAGGGATATATTGATCCTTTTATCATTCTGAAGCGTTGGAGTATGTCGACGTTGGGTCGCCGACTACTGAGGATGGCTTGCTAAGGCGGTCGACTCGAGGTTGGTGGAGGACCCAAGGAACTGGGTGGCCGACCCAAGGGGTTGCTGGCCGACCTGAGAGGCTGGAGGCCAACCAGAGGAACTGGCCAGCTAAAGCAGGGTGACTGGCCAAAAAAGGGGGAATTCTTGCTTGCGCGACTCCGACGACAACTTATCCTAGCTTGGTGATGTGACATTTTTCGGCTATACAACTACTAACTCTTTAAGATCAACCCCAAAACTTTAACCGTCAAACTCCAAATCTCAGTCGAGCCTAAACCAAAGAATGAACAATTTAAAAGACTCCCTTCCATATCTAACTACATCTGAATAAACAAGATAGTAGGGTTCTTGCTAATCTTTCCTTCAAAATGAAAATTGAAGCCCCCATTTTTATGGAATACATGATCCCAAATAAGTTCATAGTTTGTTGACCCAAATAGAGGATTTCTTTGAATGGTATGATATAGTCCATATGAATAATTATCAGTGAATCAATTTACCATTGATGTAAATTGTAGATCATACCAAAATCTATTGAACAAATGTCTCAACTAAGAAACTTAAGAAGGATAAATCAAATAGACCCAAGTTGAGATGAATAAACCCTTAAAGGTCAAATATTGCTCTAGGTTAAATAGAAGCCACCTATGTGGTCGACTTTTAATTTATATGACAAGGGATAATGCATATGACTGATTACATGAACATCTATAAGTCCCTCCTAGCAAAGACAAGCTAGTCAATTTTAATTTAAAACATGCCAATAAATGTGTTCTTGGACACCCACATGAAACGAGGAATAAATTATAATTATTAGACCTTAAGATTTTAGCATAGGCTTTCGACTTTGTCCTGATAATTAGGAAGTACAAGAAAGCAACTTCCTCTAGAACGTTTAAAGCTCAACCTATTCTAGTTCCACATTCATGTCTTTTTGCAAGACCCACTGCCTCAATTTTTACTAGTGCTCATTAGCCCTATACCTTCATTGAATAAGCACTAGAAGCGTCCATGACATTATTTGCTACAATTTAAAAGACCCCCCCAAATATGATCCATTTTGAACACTTTAGTTTCAAAAGGTTGATAAGACGATTACAGTTGTACTCCATATTGCACTTATTACATGTTAAAGACATCACCCTCGCCCGTTTAAAGATTCACATTGATGTTATCATCTCTAATATTTTATTTGAGCCTTTGGAGCTAACCCCTAATGAGCTACTCACAATAAGAGACATCTAACATGTTAATGACTTTATCTTGGGTTCTTAATTGCCTAACTTGCACAACTAAAATGTTGTAGTCTCAGATCTGCCTCTGCCCATCTTACACTAAAAAAAGATGGCTATTAAAGAATGTGAGTAGATGGCCAAACCATTAATCAGATGATAAACAAGCACAGATTCTCAACCCTTAGGCTTAATGACATGCTTGATCATATTTTTTGTCAACTATTTTCTCCAAAATAAACATTGGAAGTGGCTAACACCAAATTACGATAAGGCTTAATGATAAATGAAAAATTATTTTTAAAACATCATGTAACATATATGAATTACTGATCATGCCTTTCAAATCGCCTAATGCTTTCAATGCCTTCATAAGATTAATGATGAAAATACTCAAACTTTTTTTAAGAAAATCTTGTGATTTATTTTGATGATATTTAGAGCTATAGCGTCAATAAAAATAATATTTTAATGATCTTAGACTTGTATTTAAAATTTTGGGGACTAAAAAATTTTATATCAACATGTACAAGTTGACGCGAGAGAAGTATAGGGTTTCGCAATCCCGAGGGCGAGAGGAGTGCGACATCCGGTTCCTGCGATCGGAGCAGAACCAAACCGAACGCTTTTTTTTTTTAGTTTCTTTCTTATTTTCAGCATGTTTCCTTTTATCATTATTTCCTTGCTAGTCCTTTCCTACTTTCTTATTTTTCAATTAGGTATTTTGCTTCGAGGAGACTTATTTATATGTTGTATTAGGGGTTTGAATGTTTAGTTATTGTTGTATTTTGCTTTGAGATAGCCGTCAACATCTCATTTTCCCTTCTAGAGCTATATCCAAGAGTTCTGAGTGGTGTTCCAACTATATCCCGTTCCTGACGTGATGTTTATCCCCTTCTACCCATTCCCGACATCACTCTCACCTTCCCCTCCATCCAGGCCTTGCTTCCAGCACCCCAGACCCCTGTCCCCTGCTGTCCCGACTGCAACTTTGCCTTCGCTGCACCCAGGACAGTCATTCCACAAAATTCCTGCTATTTCCTTGATGTCCGAAGCCTGGAAAACCGTTGCCTTACTGTTTCTTGCTTGTTTGCCACCTCCGTCCCACCATCCCGGAGGTCAAACCCTACCCGAGATTACTCACACCCTAGATCCAACTCTAATTCTAGTGTTGCATGTTATTTTGTTGCGATTTCATTTTTCTGCATCGCTTTATTGTAATTTACAATTTGAATTCACTAATAATATTTAAGTATTTCTTCCTTTCAGAAAATCATATTCCTAATTCATATTTTATATTAACCAACTAAAGCATGCCTTTGCCGAAGTCAAGTTAAACATAGAGTAAGCAAAACCAAAATCATTCACCAATATTAAATTTTTTCATGATTTGACCGTCTTTTAGAAGAGATTTATTAAAGATTTCAGTGCTATTATGACCTCAATCACAAATACTCAGAAGCAACAAGTTTCTATGGATCACCACTATGCTAAATCATTTGATCAAATTAAAATCCTCATAAACAGCTCAATTATTTTTAAATAACCTATATTTGCCAAATTTTAAGTCTATTATGATACCTCTAGGATAACTTTTAGCAGCGTTCTAATTAAAAAAAAATTATTCTATTGCATTCTTTAATGAAAAATTAAATAATGTCAAATTATGCTACACTCTACTTATGACAGAATTATATAGCATCCAGCAATCCCTTGAACATTGACGAACTTACTTAATGCCTAATGAATTAGTTTTAAATTCAAACTATCATGATCTTAATTTCATCAACATCTATAATAATCAATCACAAGCATGTAAATGTATAGAATTGCTTCATAAATATTCATAATTTCTGAAGTACAAACATGATACAAAGATCAAATTTGTTGATGCACTACCCCTAATTACTTTAGTCCAGTTCCTCTTAAGCATGTCTTAGAATAAAAAATGATTATATTGAACACCTAACCTTTTGATCTAGTTAACAAGTTCTTTGTTTTTCATGCCCATCTTTATCATGAGAAAAAACTTGGCATCTCTAGATCATCTCTATGAGATTTATATATGACTAAACTATACTCAAGAGATCTAGTGGGACATTATGAAAAGAGTAAAATGATTAATCAAGTAAAATCTAAGTTTTTTTTGCCCATTCTCACAAAGAGAAGTAGAGCACGTCATTGGTCATTTTATCATTGTTAGCATTATCAAAACAATTAAGAAAAGAAAAAGTAGATTTCCCTCCCTATCCCCTATCAACGTGGTAGAGCCATCAATGAAATTTATTTTAGGCTTACCGAAATCCCGACTAGAACATGATAGTACTTTTTTCGTTTCTGATAGGTTCTCCAAAATGATATACTTCTTGCCACTTAAAAGCTGATGATGCCTCTAATATAACTATAGTTCTTCAAGGAAATTATTAAACTATAAGAGTATCATCCAACATAGCATAGATTCGTTTCATAGTTTTGGAGAACAACATGGCAACTACTTGCGAGATGCAACTAAACTTTTAATTTGTTGTACTGCCAAATAGATGGTCAGTTGAGTTGTGAACATATCCTTAAGCAATTTGCCAAGACATTTAGTGGGTAAAATAATTACACTTGAAAGTTGCAGATACCTACTTCCAAGTTTGGTCATTTATTTACGACAACTCAGAAAATAGCATTCAAAATTGTTTATGGTTATAACCCAAAGAAACTTATCATTCTAGTAGATATACTGTATTCACTTTTGTACAAAATTTCCAATACCCACAGGAGCTAGTAAGAAGCAAATCGATTAAAATAATAATAAGTATGCAAAAATAAAAAAAAATCTAAATTCTCTTCGAAAGAATAAAACTAAAGAATATTATTATAAAATTGAGAAAACAGTTTCAGATTAGGAGCAAGACAATGTTGTCATTTTCCGCAACAGATTCAAACATAGAAATTGAAATGTAATAAAAAAGATCCAGGCTAGGTGATATTTATCATATTATTCTTAACAACAATTTCTATTATTCTTAACAACAATTTCCGCAACAATTTCTATTATTCTTAAGCAATTTGCCAAGAATAATAGAAATTGATTAGGAGCAATGAGAATCAGTATGACTATTATATTTTAATTTATCAATTTGATATCCAAGGCTTCTTCTAATTTAGTTGAAAGGAATTCAAAAGAAGAATGTGGTTAAGATCACATGATTGGTGTGCAATCATAAAAGGTCCTTCATCATCCAATCCTCAACAACTTCAAGCAAAATGAATTGCAATTACCTAGTTTTCATCTAAAAAACATGTCATCTCTTACGTTGCACATCTTCATATTTTGGCAAAAAATCAACCAAACTCAATACCATCCATGTCCTAATACTAATGATATTTATCATGGTAGATGTTTGGTTAATATCATATTCAACCTCTATCTAATCAAATCACAAATCCAAAAGAAAAACTTTAAAAATTCATAAAAAAGAAATAAGAATTTTTCGCTCAAGTAACTTTGAAGGTGGAAACAATGTGAAAAGTGCGTACTGAACATGGAACTTTCATGTTTGGGTCTAGTTTTAGAACTACGCCCATGAACTTGTAGAGCTTCTCAACTTCATCCAAGTTTGTGAAGGGTGTGCCAGTTGCGATTTCTTTGACTCTTTGTAAAATTACAGCAGCCTTTCCACCATGCCTATTAAGAAATGCTTTATACGATGGCAGCAAGCTTTCTTGCTTCAAAATGTATGCAGACCTGTGGCACAGTTTCAGGAAAAAAGAAATTAGTGTGACTTCTCAAATAACAAAGGTAATTTACAAAATGGAACACCGGATTAAATACAACAGACCAAAACAACATTTTTACAAGGAAAAACTACAAGACTGATGGAATTATAATGTCCTTCATACATCTGCATTGATATCATATATTGCAAACGTAAATGCAAGACAACATCTAAACCAATAGAAAACTTTATGATGTAGGTTAAAGTATTAGCTTGTAATAACTGAAAAATAAATAAATAAGAAATAATAAATGAAAAGAAGTTTTAATGGTTTAGTGTCGGCTCGACCAATCATTTCTACCGTAAGTGAGAATAAGTTACACTTTCATTGAATTGGAGAAGTGGAAGATTGGAAGAAACAAAGCGAACGTGGGAACGAGAAGTAGGAGTGTAACGAGCCGAGCTTGAGCGAGTCCAGGCTCGGTTCATATTCAGCTCATTAAAAAATACAGTTGTTCGTCTTCAACTTGTTAATATATTGAGCGCAAAAAAATTGTTCGTGCTCAACACTTTTGCTTAAAGAGCTGAACACGGGCTGTTCGGGAACCACGGGCCGTTTTGACATCTGTAGTTACATAGCCATAGTATGTTAAGTGTAGGGGCAAGATTTAAATCTTATTAATTATATTAAAATATTCATCTACATAGAATTTAATATATTTTTATTTTATTTTTAAAATAATTTTAATAGTTTATAAATCCTTGTAGCCTTGTAGTCAATTAAATTATGTAAAAACAATATTCATCAATTATATATATATATATATATATATATATATATATATATATATATATATAATTTAATTATTTTGAGCCAAAATGAGTCGACCACAAACGAATCGTGTTCGGCTCGTTTATACATCGAGCGTTGAAAAATTGTTCATGTTCGACTCGTTTGCTTAGCGAACGAATTGAACACAAGCTACTTAACGAGCCGAACACAAATTGTTCGTCAACAAAGGGGTCGTTTTGAGAAAAAAATATTACATGCAGACTTCTCATGTAGAGCTGCTTGCAATGTCCAATTTTGAGCTGACACGTTAAACTGTGGAAGACCAGCACACTTACATAAAATGAAAAAAAACACAAAACTGCGCGACCCGACCCAACCAATGCCTTATAGAAATATTTCATTGCATAGAAATATTCTCTCACGTTATTCTGATTATTTTTCGCGTTATTCATGTATTATTAGTGCGTTATTGAGGTGGTTCAACCAAATGACAAGATTAAAACTTTTAATAATGTGTTATGAAAGTTATTTTGAGTTGTTATTGTTATTTAAAGAAAAATAACACTCAAAATCACTGCATCCACTGTTTTTAATGTGTTATTGGTGTGTTATTCATATGTTATTCATGTCTTATTTATGTGATAAAAATCCAATGACAAGATGAAAATTTCTACTGATGTGATATTCATGTGTTATGAAGTTGATTTTAAGTTGTAGTTGTTGTTTAAAGAACAATTACATCTCAAAATCACCTCAACCGTTGTTTTTAATATGTTATTAGTGTGCTATTCATGTGTTATTGATGCGATACAATCCAATGACAAGATGAAAACTTCTACTGATATGCTATTCATTTGTTATGGAGGTCATTTTGAGTTAGTATTGTTGTTTAAACAATTACACTGTCGTTGTCGGTCCCAAGCCTGGATGCGAAAAGTGGAGGGTTGCGTTAGGACAGCCAGCGTAAAACTTGTCGAAAAAAATCATGACATGAATCCTTTTGATCATTGTGTAAGTGCTAGGGCGTCCCCTGGAAGAGACGCGTTGTATGGTCTGAATACAGTGAAAAGTGTGCAAGGGTCGCTACACCGGCGCCCGGGTGTAGTGTTAAATAAGCAAGGGTTCCCACATTACGGACGAATGCGGGTAAAGAAGTTAGTCCA
>NEWO01001272.1:90158-118495 GCA_003013225.1 Phalaenopsis aphrodite
AAAAAAATTATTTTAACTCAAAGATTTTGATCGTGTGCCACATATGCAATAACAACCACAAAATCATTGTTCAAGTTTTTAGAATGGTGAATGCAGCTATTGACAACGAATAAATGAGGTCAAAAAATTAGTAGCACATAACCTAGTCATTGAAAAGAAATGGGAGCTTTAGCTCTACCATCGTTTGCATGTTGTAGAATATTTCCTTGACTCTCAACTCCAATATGATGAGAGTAAGTCAATCAATTATGAGATCTAGTTGGGATATGTCATTGTATGAATATGCTAATTATAGACCCAACTGAGAGAGCGATTATTGCTATTCAAATTTTTCTATTTAGGAAGAAAAGAAGATTTTTGGGGCTACGGAATCTATATATGTAGTTGCAAAACTTTCTTCATGTATTTTTTAATAGTTAATGTTTTTATTGAAATAGGTATCGACCTTCCAATTTCTAAGTTTTTTAGTTCTAACTATATTATTTTATTTCAAATATGAGATGATAACACTTCAAAGCTACAATATTTTGTCGTTAAGATATTAAAACTTCTACTTGTCATCTGAATGTAAGCGTAATTGAATCATATATAATCAGGTTGATAAATCGCCTAATGAAATAACATCAAATTGCTCGATATACAACAAGTAAAACAAGAAATTGAAGTATAATAATTTGAAGAAAAAGAATTTTAAGGACCTCATCAAATGATGAAATTAAGGTCACGTCATCTGAGTTACAACAAAAAAGTCTAAATGTTGATTTCTTCAAAGAAAATAGAAATAAGACTAGTGCATCTAGCACAAGCTAAAAAATGAATAAATAAAAAAGTATCCATAGAAATTTAAGTATTTGAAGTTCTCTAAAACTTCAATTATCATTCTTAATTTTATATTAAATACTGATAATTAGAGTAGAAAAAGAAATATATTGTCGTTGTCGGGTCCAAAGCCCCAAAAGTGAACAGTGGAGGGTTGTGTTAAGTAGTTGAAAACCAGCATAAAATATTGGTAAAAAAATCATGACACGAATCATTTAAATCATAGTGTAAATGTTGGAGCATCCTCTGGAAGCGACGTGCTTTATGGCCTGAATATGGTAAAAAGTGTGCATGGGCCGTTCCACCGGCACCCGGGTATAGTGTCAAAAAAATAAATGTTTCATAATAGACGGATAGGGGTGGAGAAGTTAGTCAAACGAAACTAATATCAAGATAGAATCTTAAAATATAGGTACTCTCAAAGATCTAAAAATAGAATTAGTATATATTATGATTCACACAAAGATAAATATTATGCATTCGAGAAATTAAATGAACTTAGGTTTTAAACTTTAGTATTCAGGTAAGAGTCACACTGGAAATGATGTAGGTGTAATTATAAATAAGAGTTTGAAATGTAAAATTATAAAAATTAATAGAATTTGAGATAGAATTATAACCCTAAAGATTATTGTTGATACTAAGATTTTAATGTTATAAGTTTATATGTTGTCATGCAGGTTTAGATATAAGCTCAAAATGATACACCTTGAAGAAAGAATTCTTATTTGAGGAGATTTAAATAGGCGTGTTGTGAAGTGGTAGAAAATTCTAGCAATATTCATGATGACTATGGTTTTAGAGTGATTAATGAAAAAGAAAGTACCATGATAAATTTTGTTTTAGTTTGTGATTTTGTTATTGTTAATACTTTACCGAAAAAAAAAAGATAAGTATAGTATTACTTATAAGAATATAATAAAACACATTATTATTTTTTATAAAAAAAGAGATCGTCCTGAATGTAAAGATTGTAAGGTCACTCCAAATGAAAATTTAAGTACTCAACATCGATATTAGTTCTGGATTTTAAGATGAGGTTTTGGAAGATAAAAATGCAATGAAATATTATCATGAAATTAGATTAGGACACCTAAAAAACACAAATAAAATTATTTTTATAAGTAAACTTCAAGATTTTAATAAATGGGATGTCTATGAAGAAGCTAATTCTATGTGGGATAAAGTAACAATCACCGTCAAACAAGACAAAAAATGTACATAGAGAATCAAAAGAAAAATTTTTTATAAATAAAAATAGTTGGTGGAATAATAATATACAAAAACAACAACAACAAACCTTTATCCCACTAAGATGGGTCAGCTACATGAATCTTTCTCCATTGCATCCTATTGAGTGTCATATTTTCATTTAATTCTAATAAATTAAGATCATTTTTTATACAAATATGCCAAAGTCTTTCTAGGTTTGCCTCTGTCTTTCTTAACATAAGTTGAATCTAAAACATCCACTCTCCTAATCGAATCATCAGATGGTCGATGTTTAATGTGACCAAACCATCTAAGACAACTCTTCTAGTTTTGTCCGCCGTTGGAGCTATACTAACCCTATCACGGATATATTCATTTCGCATTTTGTCTCTAAGTGTAAACCCACTCATCCACCTAAGCATTCTCATCTCAGCAACACCTAACTTAGTTTTATGCTTCCATTTTAAAGGCCAACATTCAGCACCGTAGAGCATTGCAGGTCTCAACACCATCTTATAGAATTTTCCTTTCAGTCCAAACGGTATTTTTCTATCACACAATAGGCCTGAAGCATTCCTCCACTTCAACCAACCAACTTGAATTCTACTAATAACATTACCATCTATATCACCACACTTTGAACAATATATCTGAGATATCTAAAGCGTTCACACCTTTTAATAATATGATCAAACATGGTTACAACTCTGTCACTAAAGCTACTACTACTAAAATTACATTCCATGTATTCAGTTTTAGTTCTAATCAAACGAAGGCCTTTAGGCTCCAATGTGGACCTCCATAATTCAAGTTTTTCCTGAGCTTTCTCTCCAGACTTATCCACGAGAAGGATATCATCAGCGAAAAGCATACACCAAGGTACATCCTCCTGTAAATGTCCAGTAAGAGCATCCAGAACTAAAGCAAAAAGATATGGGCTTAAAGTCGATCTCTGATGTAATCCAACTAAAATAGGAAAATATTTGGTCAATCATCTTTTTATTCGAACACAAGTTTATCAAAATAACTCAGTCACCTATGTTGAATATTTTTTTCCTCAGAAAAACACTTTTTGATTTTCATCTTGAGTTAAATCTTTACTTTTTTCTTATCTTTGTTTGACTAGCTTATTCATATATTTTTCACATTCTTAAGTATCTAATTTATTATAAAAATTATTCAAAACAGAAGTTTTAACATCACAGCTTGTTCTCTTGAGTACCTACGGGTCATTTTATATTCTCAATTCTCTAATCTTATATATTTAAACCAATTTTTATAACATAACTTCTTATATTTTGTCTTTTCTTACACATTATTATTTCACCACCAATTACTTTTATTTATAGAAATTTTGTTTCTTTTGATTCTCCAAATACATCTTTTGTCGTTTGTTTAATAGTATTGGTTAATTTATCCCACATAGAATTTGCTTCTTCATGAACATCCCAAAACTTGAAATCTTGAAGTTTACTCATAAGAATAATTTTGTTTGTGTCTTTTAGGTGTCACATCTAATTCTACGACATGATTCCTAGTATTTATTATCTTACAAATCTTCATCTTAAAATTTAAAACTAATGATCGATGTTGAGTACTTAAATTTTTACTTGGAATGACCCTACAATCTTTACATTCTCGACAATCTCTTCTTCTAATAAGAAAAATTAATTTTGGTTTTATTAGATCTAATCTTATAAATAATAATATGCCCATCTCTTTTTTTGAATAAAGTATTACAACAACAACAACAAAAACAACAAAAAAAAACCTTTATCCCACTAAGTGGGGTCGGCTACATGAATTCTTTTCTCCATTGCGTCCTATTTAGTGTCATATTTTCATTTAATTCTAATAAATTAAGATCATTTTTTATACAATATGCCCTAGGTCTACCTTTGTTTTTCTTAACATAAGTCGAATCTAAAACATCTACTCTACTAATCGGATCATCAGATAGTCGATGTTTAATGTGACCAAACCATCTAAGACGACTCTCTCTAATTTCGTCTGTCACTGGAGCTACACCATATCATGGATATATTCATTTTTCATTTTATCTCTAAGTGTAAAACCACTCATCCACCTAATCATTCTCATCTCAGCAACACTTAACTTAGTTTTATGCTTCTCTTTTAAAGGTCAGCATTTAGCTCCATATAACAATGCAGATCTCACCACCATCTCATAAAATTTTATTTTCAGTCTAAGCGGTACTATTCTATCACACAATAGGCCTGAAGCAATCCTCCACTTCAACCGACCAACTTGAATTCTACTAATAACATCCCCATCAATATCACCATCTCTTTGAACAATAGACCCGAGATATCTAAAGTATTCACACCTTTTAATAATTTGATCACCCAAAGTTACATTTCTGTCACCATAGCTACTACTACTAAAATTACATTCCATGCATTCAGTTTTGGTTCTACTCAAACGAAGTCCTTTCGACTCCAAGGTAGAACTCCATAATTCAAGCTTTTCCTAAGCTTTTTCTCGTCTTATCCACGAGAATGATATAATCAGCAATAAGCATACACCAAGGTACATCCTCCTGTAAGTGTCCAGTAAGGCCAACCATAACTAAAGCAAAAAGATATGGACTTAAAGCCAATTCCTGATGTAAACCAACATAAATAAGAAAATATTTGGTCAATCCTCCTTCTGTATGAACACAAGTAACAGTTATTGTATACATATCTTTAATGACTTGAACATAAGTCATATCAACATGATTCTTCTCCATAATTCTCCAAAGGATACTCTTGGAACCTTATCATAAGCTTTTTCTAAATCAACAAAAATCATATATAGAGCCTCCTTATTATCTTTGAATAAAATATTAGCAATAACAAAATCACACGCTAAAGCAAAATCTAATATGATTATACCTTCTTCATTAATCATTCCAAAACCGTAGCCACCATGAATATTTCTAAAATCTTTCATCACTTTACCGGCATGTCCATTTAAATCTCCTTCAAAAAAAATTCATTCTACAAGGGGTGTCGTTTATATTAAGGATTCGTTTGGGCCATTTCTCCCATGACACTATTTCAAACCGCAGTTCTGTGGCATTTGGAAAGCAGTGCATAGCGTTTTTTATAAAATGTGAGCCGCATGTTCGACCACATGGCTCGCATTTCTTAGTGTTATTTTACTGCCTTGCCCTAGCTTCGTGCATCGAATCGATCCCGGTTAGGCATCTTCTACCCTAACAGTCCCGCATTTGCGCGTCTTCTTTAACTTTGCTCCAGACGTCTGCTTCTTCCTCTTGTTTCCTCTATCCCTTACGTTTTCTTGGTGGATTTGCTCTGTTGTTGCATTGGTTTGCAAAGAGAGTTTTTTCGTAAATTTGCTTGATGGGTTACTTATGTCTTCTGTGTAGCACTTATTTTTTTAGGTTATTTAGTTTCTGGTTTCTGCCCTAACCCACTTGATGGCTGTTGATACTTCAGTTTTTTATGATTTTGTTGAAATTTTGTGATGCTTTTGAGTGAGAATTTGATTTTTGAGTGAGAATTTGAGAAGCATCAGAATGGATAGTTTCGGTTTTATTGCATCTGTGAATGGTTTTGTTATTGTTATAGTGTGGTGTTGGCTTTGTTTTTGGGTGTTGTTCTTGTTAGAATGTGTGGATAGCTTCTTGTGGTGGGGTTTGCAATTGTGAAGAGCGGGTGTTGATTTGTTTTTGAGTTAGATTTGTTTTTGAGCAGCTATTGCAGTTGTTCTGGAATATCGTGGTGTTGTGGTGGTTTGCCCTAATCCGCTTGGTGTTTTGGTGTGGTGGTTTGTTGTGATGTGGTGGTTTGTTGTGATGTGGTGGTTTTCTATGGTGGTTTTCTATGGTGGGGCGTTAAATTTGCTTTTGGGGTGTTGTTATTGTGGTGGGGTTTGCATCTGTGGTAGTGTTTGCAGCTGTGAAGAGCAAGTTTTGGATTTGTTTTTTAGCAAATGTTGGAGTTGTTATGGTGTGCCATGGTGTTGTGAAAATATTCTTAAAATGAATGGAAGAGGCCATGAGAAAGCAATAAGCAAGTATATTTGTCGCATCCTTAGAGTAGCTAAAATTACAGATTGTTAGAATGTAAGTATAGCAAAGAAAAAGGCTATCAATTGTTTATAAGCCATTCATTAAACATGGCCAAGAAAAAGCTAAGAACCTTAAGGCATAAGGTGTGGTGAGGTGAGGTGTAGTGTGGTGTGGTATGTGGATGTGCTTTTGTGGAGTGGTGTAGTGTGGTTTGTTGATTGGTTGGGTGTGTGGAGATGTGTGTAGAGGGTTTAGGGAGGTGTGGGTGGAGGTGTGGAGGTTGGTTGGTTGAGTGTGTTGGGGTGTGTGGTGTGGATGTGTTATTGTGGTTAGTTGGGTGTGTGGTGTGGATGTGTTATTGTGGTTGGTTAGGTGTGGGTGGATGTGTGGAGGGTTTAGGGAGTTGTGGTGGTGTGTGTGGTGGTGTGTGTGGTGTGGATGTGCTATTGTGGTTGGTTGTGTGGAGGGCTTAGGGAGGTGTGGTGGTGTGTGTGGTGTGGATGTGCTATTGTGGATGGCAGGGTGTGTGGAGGGGAGGGTTTAGGGAGTTGTGGTGGTGTGAGGTGGTGTGTGAGGTGTGGATGTGCTATTGTGGTTGGTTAGGTGTGTGGAGGGTTTAGGGAGTTGTGGTGGCGTGTGTCGTGTGGATGTGCTATTGTGGTTGGTTGTGTGAAGGGTTTAGGGAGGAGTGGTGGTGTGTGTGGTGTGGATGTGCTATTGTGGATAGTTGGGTGTGTGGAGGGGAGGGTTTAGGGAGTTGTGGTGGTGTGTGGTGGTGTGTGGTGTGGATGTGCTATTGTGGTTGGTTGGGAGTGTGGAGGGTTTAGGGAGGTGTGGTGGTATGTGTGGTGGTGTGTGTGGTGTGGATGTGCTATTGTGGTTGGTTGGGTGTGTGGAGGGTTTAGGGAGGTGTGTTGGTGTGTGTGCAAATGTGCTATTGTGGTGTGTTTGATGGCGTGTGGTGGTGTGTGTGGTGTGTGGTGTGTGCATGTGCATATATTGTTGATTTTTTATTTATTTAACTTTATTTTTTCCATCATAGTAATACAACGGTTAAGAGCAAAGAGGTTGATACACCCACAATGTAGAACAAAAAAATAAAAAAAAAATTTTGTGACATTTGTCTTAAGGAGATTGATCTGGGAAATAGTCCTACAACTTATTCAACAAGGAAGAGTGGCAAAATATTATCAAAAAATTCAAGAAAAGTACATGCAGAGAGTACGATATGATGTAATTAAAGATCAAGTGGGATCAGCTCAAGAAATGAAAAATTTGGAAGGAATCGAAACGAGGATCAACGGGTCTGGTGTGGGATCCGATGAATCAAACCATTGATGTTTCCGAGAAGTTGTGAGCAGAAAGACTTGTAGTAAGCATTTTTTAACGTCCCTTAATTTGGTCAATTCATTTTATTTTTAAATTGAAGTATATGTTATGAATTTGTAGGTGGTGTCTACTGCAAAGAAATTTAAACTCAATTGACTCAATCCTGAGTTGGAGGACAAATTTGATCAAATGTTTGGGGGTGTCGTCGCTACGGGCAACAATGCATGTGCCCGCAGTGAGACAAGATTTGGTGGCACCCCCAAAAACTTAGGAGCCGACCATTCGGGTGCTTCCATTGAAGTCCACAGCCCGAACCTCCATGAACTTAAGTCCACCTGTCATTCTAAGTGTCCGCAAATTAAGAATAAAAAGAAAGTTGGAGCTGCTTTTCTTATAAGCTAGATATCATAGCTGGAGAATTCATGCGACGTTGAACCCCATGCACCTTAAGCAACTTCTATCAAAGAGGTCCAGAAAATTTTGAATGGAACTAGAAAATTTTCTAAGGATTTGTCACTGTACTTATTTGAGATAGAGTTGCTTGAAAATCTAACCCGTAGAGATTTTTTCGTCAAGATGCTCGAGGACCGTAGAATGAAATACCTACGACATTTTTATAATTGAGAGAACATTTGAAAGACTTTTTTTATTTATAATCGCTTGGAATATTTATATTTGTGTATTATTTTTCATTTTGCTATGGATATTTCAACTGCTATCGTAATTAACTTTTTCCTCAATACTAATCATGCAATATATATCAGGTAAATACTAACTAGTTGATGTTGGATATCTGTTGCAGCAAGAGTATCTCAAGTTCTATCTTGATACGAGACATCATATACATGACTTTGAGCGAAAAAGCAATGTAGCACGAGGCAGAAAATAAATGGTCAATACAAGATATTCCTCTTTATGCGGTGTCATTGAAAGGACTTTTCGTGTTTGGAAGAAGAAGCGGGTTATACTCTGCGATATATCATCTTACTCATTTTTCAAACATGTGCAAATTATGATTGTCGTGATGGTTCTCTACAATTACAATCGGCGACATCCTTCCCGCCACGATATCCACTTCCGTAGGGCGTACAAGGATCATGAGCATGTACCTGCCGAGGCATTTGAGTATCGTCTTCGACATTCTTTGTCACATTTTGAGAATTATGTTTCCAACACATGTACTAAAAACGGGGAAGATGCAAGCGAGATGACAGAGTTGAGGGAACAAATTACGGATGCGATAGGAGGAGGGTGATCGAATTACTTAATATATTATTATATGTACTTTATTCAATACTATTTGTATTTTATTCAGTTTCTTTTTATTTTATTTTCTTGTATATTTTATATTAATTGTTTGGGTTTTTTCCATTATTTGTAAGTTTTTTTTTTTTCATTTGCATTTCATTTATTTTTCTTTTAGTGAGTTTGAGAGGTCCATTATGAGACGTTTAACCTTATGGGTTCTTCTGGATGGTATGTTAGTCGTTGGTTGATTCACATATGAAATCTTAATGAAGGCAACCAAATTCCTCTATAATTTTCAATGCAGCGGTTTTTTAGGTTTCTTATGGATAGTTTTTTTTTTTTTATGATAAGTATATGTGACACACATGAGCTTAGTACTACGTGGGTTAAAGGCAACCAAAGACCTTTTTTTCTATAAGATCTATTGTCTTTTTGTAGTGACAAATTCATTTGTTGGTATATTGAGTTCTCTGAGACCTCATGTTTACGCAAAACTGTAATTAATTACTTCATGTATCAATTTTTACTTGTTTATTTTATACAGTTTATGTTTATTTTCATTTTTTGTAAATTTGATATTGATTAATTGAGTTTTTTACGCTATCTGTAGGTGGTGTTTTCCATTTGCATTTTATTTATTTTTCTTTTGTCTTGTGTGAGGTACATGATGAGTCGCTTAACCTTATAGGTTCTTCTAGGCGACCTGTCTGTCAGTATTGGTTGATGTCACATATGAAATCCTATTAAAAGCAACCAAATTCCTCTTTTTTACAATACATATTTTGAGTTTCTTCTGGATGACATTTTTTTGGTGATATGCATATGTGACACACGTGTTTAGGATTATCTGGGTTAAAGACAAACAATAATCTTTTTTTACAAGGTATATTGTCTTCTTAAATGACAGATTCATTAATTGGTATACTGAGTTCTCTGAGACCCCACGCCCGCACAAAACTGTAATTAATTACTTCTTTTATTAATTTCAACTTGTGTTATGACTAATGGGTTGTCTTTTAAAACATTCAAGAAAGACGAACTTTAGAATTTTTGGGACCTCCTGAGGATTGATGTGTCATTGTAGACTTCAGACTTCCCTGTTAACGTTACGTCAGTCACATAGCTACGAGAGACAGTTCTGAAGGTGTCCGCGGAAAATTACGAAGAAGTGTAACTTCTTCCAATAGGCAGACAGTCTAGCATATTCCACTGTCGAGAGTGATCAAAAAAGGATAATAACCATGAATAACGGTGTAGCTCGTGGCATACGCCGGTTTCATTTTAAATATAATATTATCATATTGTTAAATATTATTTTAATTGTTATTTATTTATTTAAGTAATCATGATATTCATTGTTAAGTGAGATGTATATTTTATTTTTATATTGTTCTGAAGTGAATTTTTGCTTCTCAAGTATCAAATAAATTGATATGACAATTTTGTTACAAACAATATTACTACACAGGAGCAGAATGGTCATTTGTCCAGAAACAGATGTCGCATAGTTGCTTTCAAAATAGTAAAAACAAACAACAGTCAAATTATCCACAACAGCTTCTGCGCATCAGATTCCTTTAGCAGCTGCTTCAAATAGACCCCAAGTTTTCTAAGTCATATTATTAATTGTTATTTTAATAATTTTTTTTCTTTATTTTAGTAACCATGATATTTACTTTAAGTGAGTTGTATATCTTATTTTTGTATTATTCTGAAGTAGATTTTTGCTTCTCAAATATCAAATGTATTACTATGACAGTTATGTTAGAAATAGCATCGCACAGAGGCGTAATGGTCATTTTTTTCAAAAATAGCTGTCGCACAGCTGTTTTCAAACCGCAAAAAATAAATAGTCAGCCAGTTTATTCGTAGCAGCTTCTGCGCAGCAACTTTTTATGATAGTTGTTCCGCAGCAGCTTAAGTTTCCCCAAACAGACCCTAAGTTTTCTAGGTCATTCCAGAATATATCTTTAGAACATATATCTGAGCCTACTTGAGAAATATAAGCACTTATAAAATTAAAAATCTTATTATCAACAATAATCTTCAAGACTATAATTTTATCTTCAATTCTATTAATTTTTACAACATTATCTTTCAAATTCTTATCTATAATTACACCACCATTTTTAGTGCGACTCTTACCTAAATGTCGAAGTTTAAAACATAAGTTTTCGATCTCCTTAGTTTTTTCTCTTACCCATTTAGTTTTTTTAGTACAAAAAATATTTATTTTTTTATGAATCATAATATCAACTAATTCAATTAATTTACCTGTGATGGGTTCTTTTTTTATTCGTATACGTCCATAATATGAAAATTCTTGCTTATTTGACATTATGCCCGGCGCCGTGTAGCAGCACTTACACAATTTTCACTGTATTTAGGTTTTACAGTGTGTCACTCCAGGGGACGCCCTAGCATTTACACAATTATAAAAAAAATTTTATCATGATTTTCTGATAAATTTTACACTGATTGTTGATTACCTAACGCAACCCTCCACTTTTCATATTTGGGGCTTAAGACCCAACAATGATAGTACTGTGGAATAATAATGTACAAAAAAAGATAAACTATAAGAAATTTTGTTATAAAGTTGGTTTAAAAGTAAAAAAAACTTAGAGAATTGGGAAAAATATAAGGTGATCCATAGGAAGTCTAAGAGAACAATTTGTGACACTAAGAATTCTGTTTTTGGTGATCTTTATAATCGATTATTTTTTGGAGAGGGTGAAAAAAATATGTATAAACCAGTCATGCAAAGAGAAAAGTAAAGTAAAAATTTAATTCAACTGAAATATATTAAAGATGAAAATTAAAAAATATTTTTCTTAAAAGAAGATACTCAACATAAGTGGGTGAGATATTTTGATAAACTTTTCAATGAAGTTTTTAAAAATACGATCCACCCTTGTGATTTTAATATCGTTAATAATAACAAAATGTTTCATTTATACCATCGCATTAGTAAAAAAAAATGAGGCTTTAAAAAAATCAAGGGTGGAAAATCAGTAGCACTTGATAATATCCTAATTGAAGTGTGGAAATATTTAGGAGAATTGGGAACTTGTTGCCTTACTAAACACTTTAATATTATTTTAAAAACTAAAAAGATGCCTAAGGAGTGGAGGAAGATTATTTCAGTCCTCATTTTTAAGAATAAAGGGGATGCACAATAGTGTACAAATTATAGAGGAATTATGTGTCATGTATTAAAATTATGGGAGAGTATAACTAAATATAAATTAAGAGGCAATACAAAGATTTCTCATAATCAGTTTGAATTTATGTCGGACAAATATACAATAGAAGCTATACATTTATTGAGAGGTTTCAAGGAGAAATACAGAGAGGGTAATGAGGATCTACAAAAGATATAAATTGATATAGAAAAAACTTACGATAAGGTTCCATGAGATGTTCTTTCGAGAGTTTTAAAAAAGAAATGTGTTAATATGAATTACATTCAAGTCATTAAACATATGTATACTAGAGTTGTTACTGGAGTTTGCACTAAAAAAGGATTGACCAAGTATTTTTTTATTTCAATTGGATTACATCAGAGGTCAGCATTAAGCCCATATCTTTTTGCTTTTGTTATGGATGCTCTTATTGGACATTTGTAGGAGGATGTACCTTGGAGTATGCTTTTCGTTGTAGATATCCTTCTCGTGGATAGGATTAGAGAAATAGTTCAGGAAAAGCTTGAATTAGAAAGGTTTACATTAGAATCTAAAGGCTTTCGTTTGAGTAGATCTAAAGCTGAATACATAGAATGTAATTTTAGTATTAGTAGATCTAGCGGCAGAATTGTAACTATGGGCGATCAAATTATTAAAAGTATAATCATTTTAGATATCGTGGATCTATTATTCAAAGTGACGGTGATATATATGAAGATGTTATTAGAAGAATTCAAGTTGGCTAGTTGAAGTGGAGGAATGTGTTGGGCCTATTTTGTGATACAAAAGTACCATTAAGACTTAGAAGAAAAAAATTGTAAGATGGTGGTGAAACTTGCAATGCTTTTTGGCACACAATGTTGGCCTTTAAAAGAGAAGCATAAAATTAAGTTAAGTGTTGCAGAGATGAGAATGCTTAGGAAGATGAGTGGATTGACACTTAAGAGACAAAAGGCGAAACGAATGGATAAGTGAAAGGGTTGGTTTCACTCCAGTGCCAGACAAAATTAGAAGGTTGTCTTAGATGGTTTGATCACATTAACATTGACCATCTTATAATCCGATTATAAGAGTAGATGTATTAGATTCAACTTAACTTAAGAAAGTTCGAGGTAGACCTAAAAAGGCTTGTGCATATTGCATAAAAAATGATCTTAATTTATTAGAATTAAATGACATTATGACACTTAATAGGATACAATGGATAAAAAGGATTCATGTAGCCCACCTCACTTAGTGGGATAAAGGCTTGTTGCTGTTGTTGTTGTTGCTGTTGTTGTTGTTGTTGTTGTTGTAGAGAAGAAAAAGAAAACGAAGACCGAAGAAAGGTGATGAATGAGAGAACTTGATGTAAACTAAAGATGAAAACAACTCCGGTGAAGGCCTTTGAGTAAATAGAGTGCTAAAGACTTTTGTGTACTTTGTTATATTTTATTTGGATCTATTGATGTTCCTTTATTGGGCAATAGGAGTGATGGAGACAAATTTATTATGATAAACTTATTTCATGTCTTACTTCACTTTGATATATTATGTTGTTTTCGTTTGATGTCTTATATTACTTTGATTAATTTGATGTTTACACTACACTTCTACTTAACCGGTAAAAGCCCTCCAAAAATCATTTCTTTGCTCATTCAACATTTCAACTTTCTTCGTGGCCTAAGCCAAAAGAAAACTAAAGAAGTGCATGGATCTTACAAAACATTCATCCAACTCCCACTCCTAGATTTCATCCAAACGAAATCCATTTGGATTCATTCAACTGACTTTAGTGTTAGAGGTTTCTTCCAAAAGGAAAACCAGGCTAAAGTTGCATACTTAGCTGATTGTGTACGAGTTAGTGAAATTCTTGAGCAACAAGATATTCAACTTGCTCTTTCAACATAAAGCATACCCAGCACGCGTGTCATTTTGATGATAGTTACAAATATTCATCATCACATGAAGGAATCTACAAACCGAATAAATGATCGAAATATAATTTGATTTGTGGTTACTAAGTTCATTATAAAATGAAGACTAGATTGCAAATGTTAAATAGACTATGAGTTAAGTTCAACTCAGCACAAGCAATGACCATGACACCGAATTAATCTAAAATTGAACCAAGGATCAGCAATATGGAGTTTTGCTATACTAAAAATTGTAAAGAAGCATTTTAGAAGAAAATACATGAACAGATTAATAAAAACAAAATGTTATGATATCCAATTTTGAGTTGAGGTGATATGGGCAGAATAAAAACATACAAGATTTGTGATGAGGAGAGACACATTAGAAATATATCACCATGTGACCATGTCAAAGGCTTGCAAAAATTTCCAAACCGTTTGCTCTTTATTCCACAACGAGATACCAAGACAGCAGCACGCATAAGAATATAGAGAGCCAAGCTGGTATGTTGTGTTTCTAGTCCTGTTAGAAGCATTGAAGGGCCAGCAACAGCTCCTGCAAGCAATGCCCTCCATCCTGCAGTCCTGAAGCAAAATGAAACGTAATTTTTCTACAATTGTAACAACCATGAAAATATTTTTGGTTTCTAAAAAATAAAATAAAATAAAGAAAAAAAAAGGCAACATAGGAAAAAAAATGGATTGTGACAAAAATTGAAAGAGAAGTAAATGTGTTTCACTCCAGCATTTGCTGATAATTACACAATCTTAGATGAGCATCTACTAGGAAATGTAGAAAATGGAGGACTAAAATTAAGCTATATTGAAATTTATCATAAGCAGATCACACATATTAGTGAGGTGACATTCATGAGCACACAGAAAAAGGAGGTTGTAGTGGACTAAAGAAAAGGAAGAGATGGTGGATTGCTGGGAGGCTAGTGGAAATGGCAGTTGGTGTGATGTTAGGCAGATTGAGACAGAGCGAATAGCCAATGGAGTGTTAGTTGGCATTGGACTGTGAGCTGGATTTGTGCAAGAATTGATTTGACAAATTGACATTTCCTTACTATCACTCAAACAAATGAGCAGATGTTACCTATTCCAAACTTCTACAACAAATTTTGATAAATTGTTAATGATAATCCTTAGTGAGAATTCAGTAAGAAGCCCATTGTAGCAAAGAATAGAGTATAAATTAGATCGCTATTTAACTTTTTCTTTATGAAATGCTTATCTATTTTAATATATTTATAGTTTTGGGAGACAAGGTAGCAAATATTACTTAATCATAACAAGGTATTGGATTACAATTTCGATCTTTATTCATAGAGATTAAGGAAACATCTAAAAAACTATTCGAATTTAAAGGAAAACAAAGATAGAAAATGCCTTTTAAAAATAACTAACTCCAAGATTTCCACCTTAAAAATGATCAGCTTTGTACAATTAGGAGAATTTTGTGGCCTAAATGGCCTAAATAGGTTGATTCCTTTTATTCTTTCCAACTATATTTCTTTCTTCTCTCTCGTCTCTAGTAAGGAGAGAGACTTATCCCCAATTATGTAACCAATTTACTTGCTTGAATGGGCAAAAAAATGATGTGAATGAGATAATTTACGTATAGGAGATTTTGCAGAAGGGTATAAAAGAGAAAGACCTGTAAGATAGGAACAACAAATCTCACACAAACATGTGCAAATTACTAACAAAAAAGCACATCATCATAGTCAAATTAAATCAAATCTAGCAGATAATTTGTATAGATTAGTCTTCTAAAGGGACTAAGATTCCCAAAGTTAATTGTAATCGAGGAAACCTAGAAGAGAGACTCTCGATTACTAATGATATGCTTGTATCTTAGTTTGCTTAGGTTAACATCAAAGATGTTTTTTATTATAAATTTCAACTTTTGCAATTAATAAGACACTTAATTGCAAATTATAAATTGCAATTTTTCACTTATGAAGCCACTTAATTCATAACTACAGATTAATACTTCTAAGATGAATTTTGCAACTATTCTTGAGAACCTCTTGAAGCGCCCATCCAATGATATCTAATATGGTTTGTTGGGGTTTACTACCAAACCATAAAATCTTAACTTTTGTTTTTTTTTTTACTTTTTCGAGACAAATTCTTAACTTTTTCTTGAAACATCAATGCATGTTATGTAAATATTTCCTCAAACAAAAATCTGTGTTTGTTGTCACATGATTTAAAAATCACAAGAAAAAATAGCAATAGAAAATAAAACAAAATATATCATGACATGAATTTTTAGGAATTTCCTTAACTGCTTTGAGAATTTAGGAAACTGCAAATTCTGTTCAAGTGTGCAACAAAAATTCTCAGCAAGAAAAGAAAAGAGAAGCAAGAGAAACGAAGAAGAGTAAAATGAGAAGGCATCTGAAAAAAACAAAAAAGAATAAACATGCTAATTGTGAAGTTAATGAGAAAAAACTGAAAAGAGACGAAACGATGAAAAGTCCAGTAACAAAGTCAAGAAGTTATAAAAGGAAGAGATTTGACTGGGAGGAGAAATTGGAATCACACTTCAAAATGATCTGCACAGACGCACAGATTGATACAGGGAGCTAGATTCAATTTTTTAAAGTTTTTTTGGTTAAAGTAAGAAATACACACTTTTAATTGGAATAGTTTACTGCTACAAAAATAATTGAAGCAGTTTGTTGAAATGAACACAATGAATTAATCTGATGTCATTATCAGCCTAACATCACATTCATTTGTTCTTTAAACAATTACCAATCTCAACATTTTATTATTACTATTATCACCGAAGCAAAAATACAGTCAAAATATCAATGACTGAGTTGACCTAATACCGGCGCAAGTTTGAAATAAACTCAGATTGCACTTCCCAAAATAACCGATGCAATGATCAAGAATAGTGCAAATGATTAAATTTATACGAAAAAAAACACAATCTTCCCAATTACAGTGAGCTTTTTTACACACACATTGCATCCATTCAGAAGTTTAAATGTCAAACAACTATTGTGAGAATCACGTGCTCTATTAGATAGAAGTAGTCAACAAAGTGGAATTAGTTCCCGCTAATATTCGCATAGACTCAATTTTAATAACAACAAGGAAGGAGAACAAGCCAAACAAAGCGCTAAAAGTATCAGCCAATCACCTTTTGTGACCCCATATGGCAGAAATCAGCTCATCGACAGCAACAAAAGTTCCAGCATACGCTGCTAAAAAAATACCATATCTCAATGTCTCTTGTGCGGCACTGACCACGACTTCTCCACTTGTGCTAGCCGTCGCCTTTCTAAAAGTTGCAGAGTTTACCAAATGCTAACAGCATATTGCCCGGCGAAATCGAGAAAAAAATAGAATCCCGCACCTCAACGAAGCGCCCTTCGATCTGCGGCTACTTAGCCGAGCAAGGATGGAGAACAGAGCGACACCACCTTTGAGGCCGGCACCAATGGAGAAACCCTTGATGGAGGCCTCCATGCACCGAAGAAGCCACCTCCAGTCCTCCTCCGGCTTCAGTCCAAATCCTTCGAGCAGAGAGGAGAAGAGCTGTGGGCGCACTGATGGGTCATCCATTGGTTCTCTGCAACGCCTGCACTCGGCTTCGCCGGTTTCCGACCAGGCATCCCCGCCGTCTACCCCATTTTCCGGCAAGTCGCCGGAATGAGAACCGACGGCGGATAATCGAGCCATCTGGAGGTACCCGGAGAGGGAGGTCGCACAATGGCGTCGACGACTACAGGGTCATTCTAATGGGAGTTTTAAACGAGTTGGCAGGGAAGGAAAAAACGGACGCCACGCAGTACGACTACTGGAAAAATTACAATATAATAGTAAATGCTTAATATTAGTGTTTAAAGTAAAAACGTTGACTTGTTTGTGCATTTTTATCTTTAATTTCTTATAAATAACTCTAGTTTAAGAAATACTTAATGTTGTTTTTTAACAAGAAATTAAGTTAAATTAAGCCAAATGATTTGTTTAAGTGCTTAAATTCAAAGATAATTATAATCTGATTTTAATTACATAAATTTTGTATAGGGCTGAGTTTAGCTCTTATTTTATTTTTAATTTGATGTTGTCAATGTAATCCCAATAAATATGTATTTTTGTAATAGTTTAAAATTGGCATTTTTTTTAGCACAAAAGAGAGCTCGCTCTATAGTCATTGTCTTCAGTTAGGGGTGAAAATGAGCCAAACTGACCCAGCTCTGCTCATTAACGGGCTCGTGAGTTGAATTTATCGAGCCATAAGCTGGAGTTTGAGCTCAAACTGAAGCTTGTTTCTTAAACGAGCTCAAGCTCATCCCAGCTTGATTTGTTGGCTCGCGAGCCGGCCCAATTAACATACCATTAGTCATTTCGATGCATTTTTCGGTTAGCTCTCACTGCCTCCTCCTCCGACCACCAATACATTCTCTTATGAACTACCTTGAAAATTGAGTTTTCAATTTGAGCTCGAGAGTTGGCTCACGAGCGAAGTGCTGCCAATACGAGCGGAGCTCGAGCTCACAATTCGAGCTCAATTCGAGCTAACAGTTTGCCAAATGAGTCGAGCTCGAGCTTGGCATGTCTCGAGCTCTAGTCAACTAGTTTGCACCCCTACCATGATCTCTCCTAAATTGCAAAATAAAAAAATAAAAATAAAACCATATTTCATCATTCATGTAGATTGTCTGAACCTTCACTCGCTCCTCAATGCCTCCATCCAAGGTATAAGATCGACATAAAGGTAAAGTGTCATTGCAATCTTCCCCCAAGTGCAATTGCTAATCCTTATAGCCTTCCCCCCCTCCTTCGTCTGACAGTCTTCAAACATGTATCTTGTCCTCCCCCTCAATTAAGAGTAGGGTTGTGATATTACCTCGAAGATCGTTAATCGCTCGAAAATTGATTTGAATTTTTGGCTAAGATCTATATCAGATCGAAATAAATGAGCCAAGCTACTAGCCAATTTTTTGTTCAAATTTCTTTTGAGTCGATTTGGGTCGAGCCCAACTTGCCTGAAAATCGAATTATTAATAGCCCTAATTTGCAGCAGCCAACTTTAGTAAACTCTTACCCTCCTCTCTCTTTTTTAAATTTCTCTCTTCCCATCCACCAAATTAATTCCTTTTATTTGAATTTTTGATTTATCATTTTTATATCTTCATATTAGATAGACTAATTTAAATGTTGGTGTGCATCAGGAATATGCGTACACGAATCTTGAGAAGATACGTTGGACCAAACAAAGTGAATTGATGTACGATGTCATTATACCAGTCAGCTTTTGAAGTCGATCGAATGAAAAACTGCCCGACTCAATGAACACTGTGTGACTGCATCGACACCTACCCAACCAACATCTACTTTTACAAAGATTAACAGTCGCTCGGAAGGAATTTCTACAATATCGACACATTAACCATAGGTGTGTTTTTGTCAGATTACAGTGATACACTCTCTATCTGATGAAAAAATCCTACCCAAATGCAATGTGCCTTAGCAATTGATCTCCTAAAAAATGGTGGTCAAAGAACATGTTAGCGGCCACAAATCATTTAGTCAGTCGAATGACTATGGGCTGACTGAATGAATACCAAGTGACCATGTCATTCTATTACGAATACAAAGTGGTGTCAAGGGTATATACATATATGGAACGACGCCAATAGCAGTTATTGGTTGAGAACATGTATGATTTAGTTACAAGTATATAAAGATGTAATAGCTCATAATTGATGATAATGTTCCCGTTAAATGAGGGAAGATCATGTAATTTGATATATCTTACATGTGATTTATAAATAGGAGGAATGTTTTCACTGAAAGGGGGTTTATTTGATAATTTCTTAAGAAACTAGGTGATATTTGTGTCTTATTTCTCCTTCCTTTCAATCGAGCGTGATCCATAGAACAATGTAGGATCCAACATTTTAAAAAGAATGGTAAGTGTGAACTTATGCCTTCAAAAAGATGAGGAGCACTTCAAGGTGAAGGAACACATCAAGGAGCGTCCCCCAATGTGGAATCCATTCGGGAATTCATGCAACAATGAATCTAAGAACTCCATCATTGAATGGCAGGTCAAATTGCATAATTGAGTAGTTGTGCTTGAAGGAAGAACACAACCTCTTTCATAACCTGATCCATTAGCACCCGAGCCCCAAGATTAACAAGTGTCCAAAGCCGCCAAGCGGTGGAAGAGTCCCAATACCAAGAAAGTGTCTGTCTGTGTCAAAGGGAGGACCACAACCCAGAGCGAAAGAAGTCTACCATCGGATGGAGAATGCATTCGCTCGGTATATTGTGGAAGTTGAGCCACTATAGAAGTTTAAGATCCCCTATTTGGAGTTGTACAAGGGTTGAAGTGACCCTACTGACCATATTGCATCCTTTGGGTCGGTAATGTGGCTTCTCATGAACTATGACGCATTAAAGTGTCAGCTCTCATGTAGTTCATACCACTTTGAAATATTCCGCTCTCATGTAATTCAATGGACTCATTAGAGGAATTATTAATTCCTTCAGAGCTTCNAGAAAGAATAGCAATATGCACTTTAGAAATTTAGAAATTTTAGATTACAAAAATCTACTTCGTAAAATATTCTTACTTAAACTTAAGATGTTATAATAGAAATGAAAATTTGATTCTTTTTGTAATTTTTGTTTTATATAAATAAAGTAAGAAAATAATTAACGTAACTAACTACTTACAAGATGAAGGCTATATAAATAAAATATTTTTTTCTTTATCATTAATCAGTAATAAGTATAAAAATTAAGTTATGAAAGTACGCTATCAATTATATTATTTACCCTTACTAGAGATGTAATAAAGAATATTGGTTAATTTATAGTTTGAATAGTCTTGAAGACCGGTTAGGTATGAAAGATACTAGCTCTCACTCTAGAGTTCCCTCTTCTCCCTCTACCTGAGGGCTAACATATCGTATCAAAACCTAAAACTATAAATCTAATTGGGGGCTTTAGTCTGTCACTCTAAAGTCATCTAATTCTACACCCCTGAAAGTTTATTTTCCAATTTATTTGCACTCAACCCCATGAACTAAAATCTCATTCATGAAATCAATATGTGATTCTAACCATTTGTTGAATGAGATTATACCATCTTAGATCTTACAGGTTCTCACAACATATTCTAACATCTTAATTGGCCAAATCAAGAGGTAAATGAAGTGCAAAGTTTTAAATCATCACAACTTCTTTCAACATTGAAGTCTAGTACTTCACACAACATCCTATAAACTCTTAATCACTTATCATTTTAAGGAAAAAGATAAAGCAAAATACTCAAAATCTAGGATGAAAATACAACCACACATGAGTTTAAAAGTAGAAATCATGCACACAAACAAGAAATCTAGATTAAAACCAAGTGTAATCACAAAGATAAACACTTATCTCAAATGCTCTCCATAAAATGTCTTAAAGTTCTTTTGAATTCTCTTTCTACACTCACAATACAAACTAACAATCAAAATAAAAAGATAATGGCCGACGACAACTATGATTACTTGGTTGAATGATGGTTGTAAAATCTGATGGGTGGTTGTCCTCCTCTCTTGGATAATCTAAGTTTTTTCTTATAAAAATCCAAGGGGTGTCTTGGTATCTCTTCAAAAAAGTATCTCCATTCAATGAATCTTGTAGAAGTTGGCTCCTCAAAATTCAATTGAATGATTTTTCATGTCTATGGGATATTTTCCACATTTTTATCAAGGGTTGCTTCAAACACCTCTTCAAATATTTGTTTAAATTCAATGAACCATAAAATAACTACTTATGACACTTAAGCGCGGGGTACCTGGCACTTAAGCACAGCTCTCTGGTGCTTATGCACCATTCTTAGGTGCTTAGGCTTCTCAGTTCATTTTTGCATCTTTCTTCATTTTTGCTCTAAATTTGACCCTTTTTTCACTCCTTTTAGTATGTCATCAATTTGATTATACTTGAAAGAAAAACACATAAATTCCTTTCATTAAAGCGTAATATCTCAAAAACTAGGTATAAAAATGTGTACAAAAATACTATATATTTTAGTTGTGTCAATGCACCAATACTCGTGTATACCCAATTATTTTGGCTTCATTCTCCTACTCTCCTAATAGCAATCTACTATTCCTTGGAGATCTAGAAAATAGATAAACACAAACAAAAAAATTTCTAAGCAACCCAGAATAAGACACTTAGCAACATGACAGCAAATCCTATGATAATACGTGGGTTGGCTCCCAAGGTTGTGCATGGTTTAACGTCCTTAGCCTGCATAGTGCAATCCACTATCCTAGACTGAATCTCTAGGGTCAAAGTGCCACTTCAATAGTACGTGGTTGTTATCAGGGCATCTTAAGTTCTCTAAGAATGTCATGTTCTCAATTTCTTCCTAAAAATTTTGATATTGTGTTAACCAATAATGGAGATGTTGCAGTAACCACTCAAATTTCATCACGTATTGTAGGTCTAACAGATAGACTGTGGTGGTCTCCTTAGAAGGTTTTCACTTGTAAATCAAGCTTCTTTAAAATGGAGAATCTCCTCTTCTCATTGGGAGTTAGCATCAACAATATAACTTTATCTAACATAAATGGATGAGACTGAGTTGTTATTGACCACCCTCTTGCATAGAGAGCAAAGTAATAGTTTTTTTATAATCGTTGTTATTACTCTCTATATGAGATTTTCTAATATCATCCTAGAGAATTAGATGAATCCATCCTTATATGCATTCATAGTGAAAAGGAAGTAAAATAGTAACATGGACTAGGGGACCCCACACCTCCTCTTATAAAGCACAATCATCTTGATCACTACATCTAACTTTAACATCACCTATGATGGGATGATGTCATGCTGGTTGAAGATCTAGACCAGCTTGTTGTAGAGCAAAATGCATAGCTTGAACCTAAATAAGTTTTGTTATAACAAGAAGTTTATTGTTGTATGTGGTGTTGGGGAACTCTTCCTTCTTTGCATCTTGAAGCTTGATCGTTCCATAATGTGTAATCAAGCTATGCTAACTAATATTATCCATATAGAACTTGGAACACCTAGAGAACTCGAACCCCAAAGTCCTCTTTATATTATTAAAGATTAAAGAACATACTTAAAAATTCTTTAAGGATTTTGTGAAGAGGTGATAAACTGAAAAATTGAGATAAAGCTTGGATTTTCTTTAAAGAAGATGATAGATTTTTTAAATCATATCTAGAATGATTATCAAAAATAAAAAATAATGATAATGAGGGTAATTTTTTTAAGATGATGTTTCATATTTTGAATACCATACCAAAATTAGGAAGTGCAATTAATGCCATTAAATTAGTTTTAATAAAAATATAAAATAAAAATTTTATTGCTATTTGAAAGGTCCCATAATCATTACAATTTTGGTAATATAATTAATACATCTAATAATTTATGATTCATCATCCTGATTTATAAAAGGGAAGAACAATTAAAAATTTTGGTCTCAAGTAGCCTCAGTAAGAGTCCAACCTTTTTGTATTAGTCGCTTTAAGATGAACTCATTGCTAGCCATAAACTGGTTGAAGTTTGTTTACTCCAGGTATCTTCAAAAGTTATGAACCAATCATTAACATCAACCTTATCCTCTTCAACTTAATGTAAACATTCCTATACTCGATCATCTTGCCCTTCAAAATAGATACTTGTTGTTGAAATTTGATCTTATCTGTCATCAATAATTAAATCAAAACATCTAATCCAAAGGTGAGCTCTTCTACTTATATTTCCAGCATTCTTTCCAGCTCATAAGAGTATAGAGTAGGAAGAATGAACCTCAGTTTTAATGTGCCCATATGAAGATACACTTGCAATTTAACTAATTACACACTACTAAATGGAATTAGAGATGATGTAATCCTTGTAAAAGAGTTCAATTTATGGTTATAGGAGAATCCTTTTCGACAAGGGGAAGAGAAATGTTTTCAGGAATATTTTTTTAAGACTCCCCCTCACATAGATCATATCTTCTCTTCACAAAAGGAGAATGTTCAATTCAATTTTAACTCGCCCCTTTTTTCATAGGGCCACATAAGTCATCTATGTGGTCTTCATACATAAGGTTAGTCAATGTGAAAAAAACTTTATAATCAACTTAAAATTGTTATAATTTTCAATAGATTACCTTCTTAAATGCAACCCTGATACCACCAGACATTAAATTCAATTAACAAGAAAGAGATGGGTCACTCATTCTCTTAGACTTGTTTGGAGCCAAATTTGAAGCCAATGACGTGCATCAAATCTCTCTCAGGAGGAACCTTTTCTAGAACTTAGACATTGATAGAAAGGCATAAAAGTGACTCCCATCTGAGAAACAACCATTTCTTCAATAAATTTAGTCATCTTCTTCCTCTTTTCAGACCAAATTTTCTTATTTTGCTTCATGAAGTACATGCAAAGGAATTGACATCTTCTTATTAGAGATGCTATATATTTTTATAGCAAGAAGGATAGAGCAAAAAAACAATTATAAGAAAAAATGAGAACATGTATGAAAATAGTTCAACAAGTTGGTGGGCAGTGTAAAAGTGATCTTTAGGGTTGTGTTCTAGTCCATGTTTATGTTAATTTTATATTTTTGGAAGGTGCTTTTGGTTTATTTTATAGGATGCAGTTTTGAAGATTGATAGGAGAACACAAGATAGAATTTGATGCCATGTGACAACGTTTAGGCACCAGAAGGCCTAGTTTGAACCACCATAAGATGGAGGATAGTGATGCTAACAAAGTGCGGTGAAGCAATAACAACTCACGCAAGTATACATGTCGTATCATTAGTAACCGGAATCGAGTTCTAAATATTGATCCCACAGGAAACAAGATAAAATCCTATTAGAAAAACTTCTAGGCAACAATTGTCGGTCATAGCTTGAAAGTTCGAAGTTGGATGTATAAAACAAGCAACTACTACTTTAAGTAGGCCAAAAGACTTATGTAAAAATTGACTCTCCCAGAGTTGAATCTAAAAAACCTAGGTTTGATAGAGTGACAACAATAGATGACTAACATGAAGAACCCACTTTCTTATCCCCCTCTAGTGGAATTAAAAAATTTAGGGAATTCCACTACTGAGTTCCCTATATCTAGTGAAATCCCTAAAATGAACATTTCCTCACACGTTTGCACTATACCTTGAGTAATATCTCTATTCTCAGAGTTTATCGAGTAAAGCAAAATCAAATGTAAGAGTTCAGGGATTGAATACACCCTTTGAAAGGCTACACCATATATCTTTCTTCTCCATCTAATTCACTAATAATACAAATAGTTTACTATAAAATCATTCACACACTCTCCTCATAATTTTCTCGCACCCTCTTACATGTTTGATAAACCAATTTTACCCAGGAGAACTCTTACTTTGTTGTTTCCTTCAAATTTATCCTCGAGGTTTGGTTCTCAAATATTTCTTTATAAATAAAGGTGGAATGGTGCTTGTGATACCCAAAATGATGTGAACAATCGATAATCACACATGCATACATGCCATTCTAGTAATATACATAGAAAGAGTTTGTGTAAAGATACCATGAGGAATGTGTTTAATTTTTAATTAAGTAGAAGTTCTAGTTTATTAATCTTTAGTTTAGCCTAAAAGATTGAATTTAAGTAAATTTCAAAGTTACTGAATCCAAAATTTTATAGAAAGAGAAACCTAAATAGAAATTGTGGAGATTTCTATCAAGTGCAAGGATCTTCCATGAATTAAATCTCATAAATGTAGGTTTAACCAAATGATAAGAATATATGTGACAATCAGGAACAATTTTCCAACTTAGCCCTTCTTGGTAGTCTTAAGATAGTCTGGAAAATTACATTTTAGCTCCCTAAATCAGTAAGGTTTTCCTATAATTCTGAATATACCTTTGTGATTGCACTAACATAGAAGTAATATTCCCATTCTCCAAAATCAGCATGTGTTAACCTACTTGTTCCACTAGCCTACTCCCATAGTAATAGATCACAACTCATTTGAGCAAATCAATTGCCCATGTTAAGAGTAAATGAGATCTAGATTGTCAAAATATAACCACAATGCAAATTAATTAGATCATAATAGAATAGTTAAACTCTAGATCTCTAGATTACAAATTCAAAGGAGAAAATAGTCCAAGTTTTATGCATGCCTTGAAACAATAAAAAAACACATTTCATTCATCCAATAAAAATCAAATATGAGAGTATAATAATAAAGAACCAGATTAAATACACTCTTTAAAAGGCTACACCAGACTCCTTCTCTACCTGATTAATTGAATTTAAAATCTCTCAAACACTCCCCTCACATTTTCCTCTCATACACTTACAAGTTTGATACTCCAATTTATTTGAGAGAGCCCTTTCTTTGTTGTTATCTTCTAATTTATCCTTATAGACTTGAAATGAGACAATTGGACTATTAAAACCATCAATCTACATGACTTGGTGCATATGCATTGCATTGTGGCGCCTGAGCATTGGACTCTAGTACCTGAGAGATACAAAGCCGGTGTCGCTTTTCCAGATTAACTCTCTTTACCCCACACTTCTTGGAACTAGAGATTTGGGTGCTTATGTGTTATGATATTGGTGTCTGGGTAATGGCTATGACCCATGGGCACTACAAGTCTAGCATTCCTTTTCCAATCTCTTTGTCTCTAACTGGCTCAAACTAGGGTTTTTGGCGCCTCGACACTACCCCTTCAATTTTTTGATCTGCGTCCTACAAAAGCTAACAAAAATATCTTCCAAAAATATAAAAGTAATATAAAATAGAGTAAAATACAACACTAATGATTGCATTTACAATACTCATAAAATTTCATTAAATTTACCTATTAATTGCCCTCAAGTAATTCAATATCTAAAGTTAAAATTCATGGAAATTAATAGAAATTCAAGTTTAGGATTCTAGGGTAATGAAGTAAACAAATCCTTCATGACACATAAATCTCTTTCCAAGATTAAATTTTCATAGAAATATCTAAATTTCTAATGTAACTTGTATTAATTCATCTTCTATATAATCATCCCTAAATCACATAAACAAGATTAACCTCAATAAGTTTTTCTCTCAAATGTTTATAATTTAATTAGATGAATCAATCAAATAAGGTTATTTGAGTCAATATTTAAAAATTAATATTTTGAATCTAAACTTCGGGAGGTTGTTGGTCATCTAACTTCTAGAATGGAGGTTTGTACCAACTTTCAGACCTAAGATTATCCTCAAGTTTCTTCTTTAAAGCTCTTAAGAGATTGTTTTTTTTTTTCACTAGTGCTTTCTCAATTTTTTTTTATTTTCTTTTATTTTTTTTTATAATTTTCAAAGAGTGTTATTACATATAGTTAAGATTTTCTTTAATAATTTTAAATACTATGTATTTCTTAGATTAAATTCTCAACTTTCTTCTACTTTATTTCTAACTTTTGAGATTCAAGAGATTCTAACCTAATTAAGTTATTGAATTGATTAATTATTTAATTTTATGGATTAAAGGAATTAATTTATAACTAGTCAACCAAAGTACAAATATTAAGATTTTTTTTATAGATTAGTAAAGACCAGTTGATTGAGAATCTCTTGTAATTTTCAGATCTTACTAAAAAATTATGTTATCCCTACTGATTTTCTTCTGCTCTTACCGACTAATTCTTGTCATTTATTAAATTATCATTTTTTCATGGATTTATAAATTTTAGGCCTTTAATTACTTTAGGGCTAAGTTTCTACTCAAGAAACCTCTCCCCTAAACTTATTCCATAGTACAAAAGAAAATTACAACAAAAGAGGGAAAGGAACATAATAGGGCTAAACATGCATATACAATAATAGAAAAATACAATACAAACAATAGTAAACCCAATATTAAGACTTATTCCAATTTTTTCTCATACTTAATTTCCTGCACAATCACCCTCTTTTAATCTTGGAAGAGGTTCACATGGATGTGTTGCAATCATACAACAACAAACTGAAGTTATATATTATGGTTACACAACAATATAAATGTTGATTCAAGAATCATCAATAGGAGTGTCTTCTTTATTTACTTTTCTCTTCATATTTTCATAATTTTTGTTTGCTCATTCACACTCAACATATCAAGAAGATAGAGAAAAAAAAAATTGACAATCATGGAGTTAATCATGGCCTCCATGACCAACCAAGAATGGTGTCAGATTGATACACTCTAAGATCACATGTCATTCTAACTTGATGTAGTCGACATCGGTAAATGCTTAATTTTTTTAATATCACTGCTCTGTAATCAAGACTTTATGTGAAGAGTTTTAAGTTGCTAAATACCTTTATTAGTGCACACTATTATTAAAAGTTATCAATTTATTATTCTTTTCATATTTTCACTAATATATAGATAAGATAATCAAAGAACAAAATATGTATAGCCAAAAGTACAGGGACCGAGTTCGAATCATGAACTATGTCAGCCAGCCAATACATAAAGAAATATAGCTAGAATATAATTCCAGAAAGCTCAGCGAGAGTAATCTGATAAGGATACTTGACCAAGATAGTTCAACAAACTTAGTTCAAAGTCTAATCCAGCTAGGCACACACTACAA
>NEWO01001273.1:16004-42788 GCA_003013225.1 Phalaenopsis aphrodite
AAAAAAAAACTCTAATTTTATTATAAAATTTTTAAGAAATTTTCAATAGGAGTAAGTGGAAAACCATTCTTAAGTGCTTTAAGAAATGAATTAACATTGCATTTGGAGGAATAAAGGATGGGTTAAGCTAATTTAACCTCATTATAAACCAAGCTGCCGTCCTTCGGCGGTCTTGACTTCAGATACGCTAGCTTTAACGGCACGGGATCGAAAAAGTGATCGGAGAAGGGGGCAAGAGGGAAGAGGAAGATGGCTGAGTACAGTGAGTTGAGAAAGGCGGTGGATTCAGTTGCAGTTGTGGACGCTCACGCACACAATCTGGTGGCCATCGATTCCGACTTCTCCTTCCTCCGCTGCTTCTCAGAAGCCGATGGCGAAGCCCTAAGCTTTGTTCCCCACACGCTCTCCTTTAAAGTACCGGATTAGGGCATTCGACAATTCTTTTTTCCGATAGCCCTGTTTGGGAATCCTCTTTCTCTGCTAATTTCAGTAGAATTTTAGTAGACTGTTTTATTTTTCGATTTGATAATTTTCGGGAAAATAGGTCACCTTTTTATTTCCTTTTTTGTACCGGGGGAAAGGTTTCTTTCGCTCGTGCTTAAAGTTTGAGTTTTTATTTTTTTTGGGGGGGAAGATGGGCCCCCCCCCGCCCCCCGGTGCATTTAGGCATCTCACATCAAAACTCTTGTTTTTACAAACCTAACGTTCAATTCATACTTTTTAACAGTGCGAAACTGTGAAATCCACATTTTCATGTCATAATTAAGGTGCAGCATTTATAAAAATCTAAATTTTGGTTTGAGATACGTAAATGTAAAGGAATTGAGTGACGTCTGTAAATTTCCCATGAAAAGTACAAGGAGGAGAAAAACTCATAGGTAAACGAAGAAAAGGTCTAACAGTAGCCAAGGAAGAACTATGGAGGGATACCATAGTGAGTAGAAAACCTGAAGAAAAAAAAGGAAGGGGAAAATAAATAACAATTGAAGAGCTAAGACGAATAAATCAGGATTTAAAAAAATAGATGCTCCATCCAATATGAAACTATAGACTTGCCTTCTATAGATCGAGGATGAAACTATAGGCTTGAAAAGCTTGTATCCCTGTCGGCGATAAAAAGTTGGGGGTGTGTGGTGGAATTGCCCGTAGGAAACTTTTGGTCACCAGAATCGAAATTTCGTCGCTCGCTTCGAAATGACGTTTTAATTTATATATAGATTTAAGTTTAAAATCAAATATGAAAATCAAACTGACCCCATATTTTTCATAGTTTAAATAAAAGAGCGTTGTATCTATCCGAGGGATAAACACAAGACTTGAGGATGATGCTCGATCAAATAAACTAAGAAATACATGACGTATGACGTCCGTTTGGTCTGTGAAACCGTTTTATTTGCCGACAAATTCCCCTATTTAATATAAAAAATTAAATAGAGTTTATTTTAAGCTAGGTTCAGAAAAACTTCCTATAAGGGCAAAATAGTTAATTATATCTTAAATGACCGAAGTCATTTAAGAATACTCTCGATAAAAATCAGGAAAGATTGTCTTCGAGGAGGTCAAAAGGATAGAACTTTTCAACGAAATCGGACAAAGAGATGTGCAAAAGGGGAATGGTTCAAACTTGGAACTTTCATTGTAGAATCCAAAGGAGGAAAAACTAGGGGATGCCACAAATTCAAAGGAGAACCTCGGTGACTTCCCAGTCTACCCTATGGTTTTGCTTCAGTTTCGAGGAGAAATATTCAAGTGTTTTATCCTGCCAATTTTTATTTAATTAGGGCTTACATTCGTGTTAAACAATCACACAAACAGCCTGGAAGATGTGAAGATTTAGGTCGTGACAGACGACAACCTCAGAATCTTAAAACGAGTTAGGGTTTAGATCGTACAACAGAGCTATAAGAATGCCTAACGAAAAGTTGAGGATTTATGTTGCGCTAGGCAAACAACCTCGAAATCCTATAGATTGTTGTTTTAATTTCTAGGAAAAGAATGGTTTAGCTGGGGAAAACGTGTTCTGCTGTTGAAGATGGTTGTGCTGCCCACCGCACTAGTTCCAAACTCCTTGTCATGATGAGTTTAAGTTTTATTGGGTGTCATGTTATACTGTCAAATCCAGCGGGCTTATAATTGTAGTTCTTCAGATATTTTTATAGATAACATGTTGAAGTTGTATAGTGTATAGCATAATAGTAGAATATGTAGCACAAGACAAACAGCAGGGTATGTAGTAAAGAAAGCAGTACAACATGCAGTGTAAAGAAAAGTAAAATGTACAACAGGGAAGTGATTATAAGAGAATAACATGCTGTAAATTATAAGAGAATAACATGCTGTAAACGTCGAGACGCTCGACGGTGTAATTCCTCGAAGAAATAAATCTTCTGCAGCTCCGTAGACGTAGACAAATTTGCCAAACCACGTAAATCTGTGTGTCACTGGTGTTTTTTCTCTGTGTGCAATTTTTCTCATTCCATTTTTCGCTTTATTGCCGTCGTTTTTCACAACATCCCGAACATAGCGGCCAAGGAGAATAGAATTTCATGATTAAAAAAATGTACTTTCAAACCTGGGAACCGAAGCCAAATAGGAATAATCAGAGCCTCAGCTTTGGGATCAAAATTGGCTGACTATTTTAAGACTTTCATTTCATAGTCCTCAAACCACACCAATCGCCTAGCAAACAGACACGTATAGTCCTCCTCATTGGACAACTGAATTAAAACGTGCCTTTCATCCAAGGGTCCTATCTTCCAATCTCGGTAAGCTTCATCAGTTCGAAATGTTTTCGAAGGAACTCCATCTTAGGATACCCATACAGGAATTTTCCTATCCAGTTTTTGGCATTTTAGTTTAAAATCCTTCCAGTTTTGTTCGGTCACAACTATAAGCAACATAATATGGAATTACAATCCTCTTCACCACACTTAAGTTCTTCTGTAGAAGAAGAAAAAACACAACCAATCAAAGGAAGCTCCTCATCCGAATCCATTCAAACCCAAAACAGAAAACTCAACTATATTCTCCTCCAGATAAATTTTCTTCAATCATTATTGCAGAAACAGACTATTTGAGACCTAATCCAATCCTTGAAGTATATAGAGCCTTGTACAAGAAGTAATCAGAAAATGCAATCAATTGAAAAAAAGTGAGGAATCAGAAAGGGGTTTTACCATTCTATAGAGATGTTTTCTGGCCGAATCCACCAACGCAGTCAGTTCTTGCCATGGAGAGGAAGAGAAGTAGGCGATCGCCACCGCTAGGGCATAGACGAGCACCACTCCGATCGTCTTAAGCCTACACATGATAGTTTGCAAACTTCACCTTCACGCGAATCCATCAGAGTCGAAGAGATGCGAACGAGAAAGGTAAGGAGATGCCAACGAATAGCGGAGAGGGTCACGGGAGTAATTCGAATGAAAACGCAGCCCGCGGGATGACCCGCGGGCTGCATGTTTAACAAATTCAAAATGCCGTTTTTGAATAAGTTGGAGAAACGCTCAATCCAAACGGTATGACGATGTTTTAACAATGCTGCCCGCACTTATAAGCTGCTCCAAACGCCACCTGCACTTATAAGTCCACCCCCCCTCTCCGTCTCTCTATTGAACATGAAACCGATGCTAGCTCCTTCTTAAAATTTCTATTACAGTTAATCCTGTCTGTGATCGCATAGAGATTGAATAATCTACTAAGCTTTAGAAAGAATGCATAAAAGATTACACGATATTCAAAGTTAGGAATTTTGACAATGATATCACTATATACAACTGAGAGAATACTAATCACATATAACAAAGAAGGGGGTTTGACATGAAGGCATGAAGAAGGAAATAGTATTTGTTTGTTGCAGTTGCTCTTCTCCTCTCTCTATTCATGAATCCAAAATAAAAACTATTTTCTTCTATGACAAAATAGTTTCTTCGCTTGCTAAAACCAAAAATAACAATGGTTCTTCCTGCTTGAAAAAAATAGAAGAATTTTCACTGCAGACAGCCAAAAGACTTCTAAAAAGTCTCTCATAGTTTATGAATTAGGCAGCTGTAAATTTGAAGGGAGTTTTTTCAATTATATAGTTTCGAATGAATTGGATTGTTAAAAGGTATATAATTCTCTATATATTCCTCGTATAGGGGAAGATCAAATATGCAATAAAAAATATATCCATTCATCCTCAAAAGAGAAGCATTGGTCAGGTTTTTGGAAAGACATTTCAGAAGGTTGTATTATTCTGTAATCAAAGCCCATAAATGTTCTTATTAGACGTATATAAGAAATCTTGTACCTTTACTTCTATACTGCTTTGGCAATATATTTTTTAGCTATGTTTTATTTTAATTGACCAGTGGATTATGATAGCTTTTGTTATTATTTATCTCATAAACGTTTGACACTATCTTACTCTCTAATGCAGAGGAATGTAAGAGACATTGCTAGACTGTACAACTGTGAGGCATCCTTTGATGCAGTTGATGCACATAGAAAATCCTGTGGGATAACTTCTGTTACTTCAAGATGCATTGAAGCTGCAAATATATCTACTATATTCATAGATGATGGGATTAAATTTGACAAAATGTATGATTGGGAGTGGCACTCACGTTTTGGTCCAGCGGTTGGGAGAATATTAAGAATCGAGCATTTAGCAGAGACGATCCTCAATGATGTGAGTAATGAGTTTTATTTCGTTGGCTCTCTATATTTTTTTCTCCTAGATTTTTCAACTATTTGAGGGGCTGGGCTTTGGCTGGAAATAAGCTATTTTGATCTTGACAAAATCATGAATCACTTTTAGAGTTTTTGACGGGATGATGAAAGTTAATGGCTAGGCCATTTGATATTAGTGAATCTAATTATTCTTAATTTTGCAAAGCTTTTATGGCATAATTGAGAGTAAATATTGATGTAAGGCTATTTTCTTTAGTCTTTTGATTATGTTATTTTTTTTTTTGCCTTTATTTGCGTTTAAACAGTTGAGTTAATAATTATCATTTTCAGTAATCATTATATGTGTTTATTTAGTTTTAAACATAGTTTTTTATATAATAATAACATTTTATTTTTCTTTGATGTCATCTTCTTTTTTTTCTTTCATTATTTATCTGTATTTTAATTAAGTATGATCTTTATTATGAAGCATCATATTTGTCCATATTGCCTAGTATAACGTGTTAGTTTTCTGTGCAAATATTAATTTACAGGAGAGGTATGGTGAATCAAATTGGACTTTGGAGTTGTTCTCTCATATTTTCTTGGAACGGTTGGAATCATATCCTTTGCTGTATTATTTTTGCTTGTTTTGAAAGTTTAATTCTAAGTGCTGGCAATTTTGTTGATGACTTGGGGACTTCTGGCGCAGTATCATTATTATTTGAACTACTGGCACAGTATGCATTATTATGCGTGATTAAAAAAAGAGGCATTTATGTACCTCCCATCCAGTTCTTATGTATATTTGACACCTTTTTTTTTTACATTTATACCATCCAAATCTTTAATATCACATAAAAAATACCACCATTTTAACTTTTAAAAAATTGACACTTCTTTTCATGCAAAGGTACAGTGACATATATACAAAGTTGAAATTTTGTTATTAGAATCTCCTCTCAATATCACCTTCCTACCCTCCACTTGGAACTCCATCGTCAAGGACTTCAAATCCACCATCTCCTTTAATGTTTAGAGCCACTTCATCTCCAAAATCACATTTGTATTACTCAAATCTAAAGGAAAGAAGTCTTCCACCACATGTAGGTCATGTAGTGTCAGAACCAATCCCTTGCAAATTTCTTGACTTATCTTTACTTTCCCTGTCCCCATCATGACGCCGAAGTTCCCGGTAGTCACCAGTTTCAACCCTAGCATCTTCACAACTTGATTTAAGACGAAGTTATGTGTGGCCCCGTTATCTACCAACAACACAAGCGGCTGTTCCCTGATCCACCCTCTCATCTTCATTATGTGATTTAGGGTAAATCCCACCACAGAATTGAGGGACACCTCCGCCACATCCATGTTAGTTGTGGATTCTGATTGTAGCACCCACGAGCAGTAGACATGTTGGCTTCCACGTAGTCAATGCACCAGATGCCAAGGCACAGAGCTATGGGCACTTAAGCCCTCATTGAGTGTTCCCAAACCGAGGTGGAAGTCCTATGCTCAAAGCGGGTTTCTGGCGGGGCGCCTGTTTCTAGAGCCCGGTGTAGTTTTTAATAGAACTATTATTAATTTCACAATTTTGAGCAGCGTATGTGCGGGTTTGGAGCATAACTCTTCTTGTTTGTTTATCAACAAAATCCTGGTGAAAGTGAGAAGTGTTGGTGATAAGGATTATGGTGTTTTTTAACGCGCGTTTCTACATCGGATCAGTGGAAGAGTGTGGAGTGGCGTCCTGTAAATTTCTTCATCTGAGAGTGGAGAAGAAATTTGTGTCTTTTGTAAAACTATCTAATTTTCATAGTGAATTTATGATGGTGTAGCTTTGCGGTTTTTTCCCGTTCTCGGGTTTTTCCATGTAAATTTTCGTGTGTTTTTCTGTTTGTTTTGATTTTGTTTATGTGCTTAAATTTATTGTTCTGATTTTCTAGAATCATGCGATCCTTTTCCGCAGTGAAGCTAGAAGGAGATTCTTTCAGAGTAGTTTCTTCCAACAATCCAAATGCAGATGCTCATCCTCCACCGCATCCTCTTCTGATCGCTTACTCTCTGTATCGTCCTCCTGAACTATCTAAATCTAAAGGACTCGCTCCTTGCAACTGTGTCCTGGGGCGTATTTCTCATCACAACGGTAACATAATTCTTTTTCTTTTTTATCTTGCACTTCTGCATCTGTGAGGCACTTGAAACTACCTTTGGGATCTCTTTCTGAAACAATGCCGCCTGTGTCTTTGATGTCGTGGCTGTTAAGATGCTATTGCATAATCCTCTGTTGTCGCCGCTTTTACTAGTCTTTGTCAGCTATTTCTTGTCCTATATCTTCTGGGCGAGCTCTATCATTTCCCTCAATCCTCGCGGTCTCAAGAGGAGGATGACCACTCGTATTTCGACCTTCTGGCCTTTCGAGAAGTTCCCTTACAAGACTGCTGCAGAAATTCCCATGAACCTCCCCGACAAGTGCTCAAACTTCTCTCAGTACTCCATAACCATCTCCTCCTGAGTCAGAGCATAAAATTTCTCTTGTAGGTCTCTATCCCAAATGACTCGGATATGTTCCAACAAACAATTCTTAAACTCCTCCCATGAGTGTATTGGGTGCCTTGACTCTATCCACTACAATCACACTAAAGCCTTCCCCTCCAAGCATTCTCCCGCTGCCATGAGCTTCTCTTCCTCAGTCAATCCGCTGATCGCAAAGTATCGCTCCACCCGATATTACCATCCATGTGCATCCTTCCTTTCGAAGATCGACATCTTCAGTTTACTGACCCATGCATCTCCGTCCCAACCGACTCTTCCTCAGGTATTTCCCCCCATGTATTTAGAGTGGAAGTGCCTCCTCCGGTCATAGGCATATCTCACTCCTGAATCCCTCCTTTCTTCATCATGCTCTTCCTTGCCCCTTACACCATCCCTCCTTTAATTTTCGTCCCATCCCCTCCATCGGAAGTCTTTGCTTCCCCTCTTCTTGGAGTTCTAAGGGGACGCTCTTGTAGGTAGATGAAATCTTCTTCGCAATCTTCTCGTTTGATCTCTTTCCTTTTTGACCTAGCCAAGGATTCATTGATCAATCCTTGGTTAGAATTGGCAACTGGAGCGATTGGCATGGCCTTGGCTTGTATCTCCTTGAGCTTTCATCATCTCCCACATTTCTCTTATGCTTTCAAATCCTTCCTCAATTCAACTTTTAATGAAGGAAAACCTTTCCTTTATGATGGCGTACCTCTCTTCCATTCCTGATTTGATTTGCCCTACCTTGCCTTCTAGTACATCCACTTTCTTTGCTGCCATTCGGCCAAGATCTATGCTCTGATACCAATTTGATACACTTCGGACTCAAAATCAGCAAGCAACAACAGCTAAACAACTATGGATAGATGGAAAAAAGTCAATTAAGGGCTGTCTTGTGATAAACAAATGCAAACAAGCAAGATACAAAAGATGATCTACTTTCGTGAGGTAGATTGGCTCCCCCACACCCTAGACATTGTTAGGAATACCACCAAAAGAAAAAAACACAATAGCCAACAAAATTATGCATAAAGAAAGAAAACCCTAGGCTCTTCCCTTAATAGAATCCCCTCTTAGCAATTCAAAAACTTTCCTTCCTCACTTTCCCTCTAAACTCTTAATTTCAGGTCCTTGCTGTCCTGGGTGGCAGCAAGGTGGAATTTGGGTTCCCTGGAACAATGGATTTGCGGCATGGAGGTGGTTAGGAGGGCTGGAACAGTGGTTCGATGGTAGGGACATGGTCCGGGATGCTTGGGACAACTGCTGGTGGGAAGGGGAGAGTAATTTTAACTTTATGCCTTTTTTCCCACGAGCTTCTATTCCTTCTGTGCGGCTCCTCCAGACACAATTGATCCCGTCGAGTCGATGCCTTTCATGCAACTCTCATTTTTACGCATGGTGATCACATCAATGCTATCTTCTACGAATTTTTGTGTGGCTTCCTTGTTTCTTTCTTGTTGAGAGTTTGGTTAGAAGAGGGGACCAAATTATGAGTGTAAGAGGGATTATAAGTGGGATGGGGGAGGAACAAGCTTTGTTTTGTTTTGGTGAAATCCATTTGGCCCTTCTTCAGGGATATGTGTGAGTAATGGAGAGGGCTCTTTTCTCTTATTATCTTTATCTTTTTATTACAGGTCAACATCATTGTAGTGGACTAGAACCACAACCTACCCCATTCCATTCAAATCACATCCTTGATTTTCTTTTGTCTGCTTGACTTGTTGATTGCTCTACTTCTAGCTGATATGATGAAGTGAAACGGACAATTTTATAATTATAACCCAACTGAAAATGACATAATTGAAATAATTTCAAATATTCGACAAGAAATTTGAAACACAAAGTCATCAAGTATTTGAATTTAATTTCCACATATTAGATTTCGTCAAATTTCTATAAATTAAGAGCACTAAATAAGTTAATAATATCAAAGCATGTAGATGAAATAGAGCAACAAAATTGTAGAAGTAAGAAAAATAGGTTTTACTTTGGTACAAGGAGATGACTTCTCAACGGATTTAGTTATCATATTTTTACTGGCAGGAATCCCACATCTATTGCACTCGTATGATCAAAATTAGTAAGAGAGATTTTATTAAAGAGAAAAGTTTCTAATTATTTATTTTGGAACAACTATTTGTTGATTTTTTATCCCCAAAATTAGTAAATATGGTTAACACTGGCTACCAGAAAACCACAACCGGCAACTCACGTGCTTGAAAATTTAGTTGCAGTTCCTCTGCAAACCGCTAAAACCTGCAACAGTCGGTTTACAAAAGCAGCCATTACTCAAATCCTAGCTATACATTCGAAGCCATTCTAACTCTACAGCCAAAGCTCAAAATCCAAAGATTAATTTAAAATTTTACCACACAAACGAAGTCATATTCCAAATAATGCTAAAGCTCCACTGCCTCCGGCTGGTAGTAAATCAGCCTTTTTTGGTATGCCATGCCAGGTAGGCAAAGGATGCAGTTAGCCGTTTTCTTGCGTATTGTGTTGCTTAAAATCATGAAATTTCTATTAATTAATTTTTAATACATCCATTGCTATTTCCTTAGCTTGAATGTCACAGTTGTTGATAAGATCGTTGCAATGAAAAGCATAGCTGCCTATCGAAGTGGTCTACAGATAGATACAAATGTCAGCAAGGTTGTCGCCGAGGAAGGTCTTCTCCAAGACTTGCAGGGTAACTTAGTGTGTCAGCATGTGAATGTTTTCTGGGGATATATGTGTAATATTACAGGTTTACCGGTTTGCATCACCATTTTACACTTATCTTTTCAAGGTGGGAAACCTGTTCGGATCAAGAGTAAAGGCTTTATCGATTACATATTTACATGTAGCCTAGAAGTTGCACAGTCCTTCAACTTGCCTATGCAGATTCACACAGGGTAATATTGTTCATTAACTTCTGTTTTAATTGACATTACTTTTACTAATATACCTGATATTTCGACTTGTAATCTGACAGTTTTTGGTTGTTTTATTTTGCTCTTTGTTTAACATACATACTTTAAAGCATAGGTTTTTGCATATCTGCCTACACATTTATTTGCAATATTTTTGCAGCCACCTGAGGCAGAATATCTTTGAAGTTGTTGTGTGCCTGAGAAGGGACACAATATTCATAAAAAACCTTAGGTTTTATCATCTCATTTGAATCTTGAGAGTCTTTACATCCTACACATAGCAAACCCTGCACAAACACAAGCTTTTTACACATTCCATTGATACTTAGCCATGGTATAAAATCCCCTTACTTGATCCAGCTATCATGATATTAAGAAGAGAACTTAATATAAGCTCTGCATGCATAAGATTTACATTCATCAAACAACCAAATGGGGATAAAGTTCCTCTCTCAAGCACACTAATGAAGACCTGTCCCGCAGGAATATAACGTGAAACTGGTGTATTTACAGTTTGTTTGCATCCAGTTTGTTGCGAGCACTCCTTTTAAATGGAAGCAGTAAGAAAATAAATTAAAATATAGGAAAATGAGTTTGCGAATAAAAAAATTGAAGTTGTATGTCCAATGCAATTGAATCTTGTGGAGTTTCATATTCATAAACAAAATGAAAAAAATGAACTTCACTTTCTATGTTAGCTGGTTCAGCATGTAATCAGCTCTTAGAAGAGCAATCCAAATCAAAACATTGTGAGCTTTAGAAGAGACTTAATGGATTGCAATATATTATAGTTTATCAAAACAACGATTATCTATTGGCCATTAGAAGAGACTTAATGGATTGTATGTTCGATGGGTTTCTTTCTTTATGTTAACTTCATCAATTCTCATGATTTCTTTTTTCTTTTCTTTTTCTTTTTTTTTTGAAGGGATGTCATTTTTTCCATCATTACAATTTTCCAATTTATGTTATTGGAATTCTTAAACACAATTGCAAGTATAGATTTATTATGTAAGCTAGTATGAGGAAGGATTGGCGATTAAAGAAATTTTTTTGCATTGTAAAAAAAAAAATGTAATAAATGTTTAGTGGATGTTCTTGTAGCCTTATTTGTATGTTCAATAGTTCCCTCAACAGATTCAGTGATAGAGATTTGATTCGGTTGATTGAACTTGTATAGATTGAGATACATCTTTTGTTATGTAAAGCTTTAATTGCTGAGTAGAAAATGGTTTTTTTTTGGCTTAGGTGAGTTGGTGTGACTGGTTCTAAAGAGTTATTTTTTGGGACATGACTTAATGAAGGGCAATCTTTTGGAAAATAAGAATAATATTTCTACCTTAGATTAAGTAATAACAAGGTAGTGATTTTTTCATTCAAAGGAACATCAATAAACACATACACCTTTTTCATGGTATCATGGTGTCACTTGTGTCTATTTTGTGTGGAATAACAACAATGAAAACATAGTTAACTGCTCGGCTGAGAGTTTCTTTGTTTAAGGAATGAGCATTAACAAATGCAAAATTTACAAATATTTTGAAAACTAAGCTGTTTGAGGCACTGATATGGGAAAAGAGTTTGTTCAAGGCATGCGCTGTACTCTTGAACCAAAGTACTTCTGTAGTTAGCTGGTTCATGTTGTGAAGATAAGTTTCTAGCTATCATTCTAAACAAGATTCTCAAAATTGGTGTCCTTTAGGAAATCTTCATTTGCTTGATGGTACTGCCTTTATCTAAGCCTTCCTGAACCATTTTTCGTTTGATTCTTCCACTAACTAACCATTGGGTTATACATTAATAGGTTAGTGGTTCTTGCCAACACATTCATAATCTCCTTTAACTAAGCCAAAGTCGTGATCAAACGTATTACTATTTCACTCAGGTATATTTTCCATTGCATTATCAATTTTTTTCTTCATTATTACAGTTGACTTGTTATTCTTAATCACATGAGCAGCCTTACAAACTTCTTGAAAGTCATGCACAATTATGAAAAGTTATGGAAGTTTTTTCTATTAGAAGATAGCCAATGGATGTTGCTTACAAGATTTGAAGCATTAGGACATGCTCATTTTGAATGTAATAACCAATAAAAAAAATGTTAATAATCGAATGGAAGCAACTCTTCAATTGTAACTTCAAAAGTCGTGTCTCTCCATTCCGAACAAAGTGAAACGAACAAAGTAGGAGACAAAGAAGACAGTGTGAGAGGCAGTGTGTGAAGAAGAAAACAGAGCAGGATTCAAGTGTTTCTCCTACCAAAGTTTTTACGACAAGTGTAGAGGAAACCGATCCACACTTGTGTAGTCGAAAGAAAAGGCAAAGCTTTCGTGCAAGAGGAAGGAGTGGCTCATGCTTAGTTTCAGCGCCATCTGTATGAAGGAAGTTAAAGCCCTAACCGTAGGTGAAGGATACTCACTGGGCTTTTACGATCAACGCTAGTGGTTGCGGGAGGAGTTCGACATTGCTTGTGCAAGGGAAAAGAGACATGAGGATCGAGCAGAGATAAATTAGGGTTTAGTGCGAGTGCTGGTGCTTACGTGGGAAATCAAGTCGAAGGAAGAAGAGAAGAGGAGGGGGCGTCGGATGCGTGTGATGGAACCTGCGTCGTTCGGGATAAAGGGGAGACGGTGCACATTAGACAAGTTACATGATATTTAGTTTTAATTTGTATAGATTAAAGATGTTAAAATATAAACATATGGTTTTATGACATTAAAATATGTATTGTATGTGGTATGTTTTGATGTGAAGGAGAAAGGCAACGGCTAGTGCACGTGCGGGTAAGGGCAGCAACCAAAATTATTTTAATATAGGGTAAGTTTTAATTTTTTATTTTTTTAATTTAAACGAATCTTATAAGTATTAAGGATAGCTTCTATTAAATTAAAAAAGAACTCTTTTTATCAAAGAACTTTTACTTCGTAAGTTTAGGAGGCTGGAAATTTGATTTTCACACAATAAGGGTAAGGTGAAACTTTATAAGTTTTATTTGTTAATTTTATAAATTGTTTTAATAAAGATGGTGTTAATATTAGTTGTATTTGAAACATGACGTACTTGAAGTATGGGGCATATAATTTGATATCGAGTGTGAATCACTTTGAAAGATAAGGTATGTTCTAATTCAAGTTAAAGTTTAAGGTATTTAATTTAGAATTTACAATTAATTTTTTTAGTAAAATATTAGTGTACAACAATAATTAAAGTTGAAGGACATTTAAACCTGAGATTAGAGACACAGAGCTTGTGAAACGAACAAATAAAGTTGAGATGAGTAATTATATTTTTAAATTCCAGTAATTATCCCTATTTCAAATTATATGTTTGATTTCATGCATGTCCTAGTTCAAATTGTGACATTAGATCATTAATCGTTGTGCCGATGAGAGAATAATGACCAAAAGCGAGTAGACAAAGATTACCACCCCAAACAATTGTGATGTTTAGATCGCCAAAGGCTGTGTTGATGGGAAAATATCTGTTAGGAGCAAGTAAATACATTTTCACCACAGACAATTATGATGTTTAGATCGCTAATCACTGTGCCGATGGGATAATGTTGGTCAGAGGTGTGTTAGGTTATGTTTTTATAATGCTCCTAAGAAAGATGTGAATGTTAATAGTATAAAGTAAAAGTAAAGTTAAGATTGTACTAAAAGTAAATGCCTATAGAAATTTAATATGGATTATAATAACTCTGGTATGCATATCTCTAATAACTTGAATATATACAATATCGACAACTTTATTTTCTAAAATTCTCCAAACTATTTCTCTTAGAACCATATCATATGTTTTTTCTAAATAAACAAAAATCGTTTATAGATCCTCCTTGTTTTCTCTTTAATTCTCCTTGAAATCTCTCAAGAAATGTATAGCTTTCATAGTTGACTTGCATGAATTCAACTCAATTTCGAGAAACTTTTGTATCACATCGTATTCTATGTTTAATTACTCTATTCATAACTTTAATGTATGGCTCATTAACTTAATTCTTCTATAATTTGCACATTCTTGTATATTCGCTTTATTCTTAAAGTAAGAACCAATATACTCTTTCTACACTCACAAGTCATCATTTTAGTCTTTAAATAATAGTAAAAAGTTTAGTAAACTAACAAATTCTAAGATCTCTTAAATATTTTCACACTTTAATTGAAGTACCGTAATGTCTTGTTACTTTTTCACACTTAATTTTCTTTAAAGCGTTCTCAACTTCTGTTTTACTCATGTGATGACAGAAATAAAAAATTATTCTTATATATGATATTAAGATACATAAAGTTGAACGTATTTTCACAATCTTCATTGAATAGTTTATCAAAATATCTCACCCACCTATGTTTAATATCTTCATTTAAGAAATATATTTGTTTAATTTTCATCCTTAATACACTTAATATAGTATTAGCTTCATCATTAATATCTCAAATCTTAAGATCTTAAAGCTTGCACATAAAATAAGTTTATTTGCATTTTTCTCAGTGCTCCCATCTAACTCTATGATAATATTTTGCTGTTTTTTTTAATTTTCTAACCCTTAATTTTAAAATCCAAAACTAATAATCGATGTTGGGTAAAATATATAATTATAAATATAAAAGTGTGCAAGAAAATGAAGTATATCTATCAAACATCAAATCATTAATGCAGTATGCTAGTCTGTTATTGTATAAAATAATTTGCCTTTTATTTTTTATTTATGTTAGTATTAGTCCTAAATGTCATGTGATGTTTGCATAGGTTTTGACATTATTCTAAGCTCAAACATAGAATTTTGGAGTGTCTTTTGGGATGAATTCTAATTTTTGCTGAGATGTATAAAAAATGTTGGTTAATACATATAAAAGGTAAGTGTTTTATTTTATGGATAATATGAATATTTCCTTCTATGATTCGGGCCCTAAATATTTTAATATTTGAATGTTACAATTGATCATGTGCAACGAATTTAAAGAAACTGTAATAGTTTTATGATGATTATGTTTTGTTTCTTTTATTTAATTGACCATTTATTTAATAGAGGTTATATCTCTGATTCATTGGATGAGTGCTTTGAGTAGAAATCTATTCACATTTTATATGCAGACAGGGGTTTAATGTAATAAGTGCTTTAAAATGTAATGAGCATGTGATTTCTTTCGAAACAAAATTAATTAGGTGCAATTCTTTTATTTTGAACCTCATCCTGATATTTGACTGAAGATTATTCTTACAAAATATGTATAAATGAGGTCATTATATATAAATATATGTATGTGTGATGATATACGTATATGAGTAGATTATTGAACTATGAACAAGTGTTTGTTGTGGAAATACATGCATGAGTATGTTGAGTTTGCTCCCACTTGGATCCCTACTATTAATCGTGGGTATGTTTTCTGACTTTTTTTCATTGTTATGAACATTTTTAGTTTTCTCCCACTTGGATGGTTTCTTAGGCAATCGTGGATTCATTTTTTTTAAGTGGTCTATGATGATTCATGACCCAAGGGATTCTTCTGGCTGGCCTTACTACAATTATGCTTTATGATATGTGTGATTTTGATATTAAGGGTTTTATGACAAAAAGTTCTTATTTATTTGTAATTCCTTTGTTATGATAGGAAATTCTTCCTTTCTTTCCATTTATATATGTTGTTTTTTGGAATTCTGGTTAGTTTATGCTGGATTGGCTTTTTCAAATTTTGTGTGTAGTCTCCTCTTTTCGAAATCTCATAACCTAATGTTTCAATAATATTACTTGTTATTTTAATTTCAATATTGTGTTTAATTGATGTGTAACTTTTAATATAATATTTTAGACTTTGACTTTTTGTAATATTTTGAAATTTAGTTATAGTATGTTTCAATTGTTTCTAAAACTATGCACTTACAATTGTATTCTGCAAGAGCATTATCGTCTTTATTTCAGAAATTGTTGTAGTACAATTTCATAGCTCACCTATCCAAACAGACATATTGCTTCAGCTTCAGCTTCTCTTGGCAATAACTTCACAACAACTTCTTCTACAGCAGCTTCACAACTGCAACTGTCCTAAACAGACCTGTTGTCCTGCTTAGATTGTTTTTAAGTTCTTATGAAGCCTGCATATTCAGCAATTTTATGTTCACTTGAGATGCCTTTCTATTTTTAGATCATTGAAGATGTTTCTCGTTTTTAGTTTATGTTTATGCGGCCTAATTTGTTCTTGTTTTATATGGGAAAAGAAAATTGTCAATTCGAGCCTCATGTTTTGCATATGCATGAGCTGCAAACTGGACAAATTAGTACTGTGTTTGTTTTGAAATTTCAGTTTTGGCGATACAGACTTGGATTTAAGGCAGTGCAACCCTCTTCATCTACGCGCTGTTCTGGAGGAGAAAAGATTTTCTAAGTGTAGGATTGTTCTCCTGCATGCAGCCTATCCATATTCGAAGGAAGCATCGTATCTTGCTTCTGTTTATCCCCAGGTTTGATGTTTATGTGCGTTTTGATAACTTTAAAAGTGTCAATCTGCTAATATCTTCATGAACAGGTTTACCTTGATTTTGGGTTGGCAGTACCTATGCTTAGCGTTCAAGGGATGATTTCTTCTGTGACTGAACTCCTACATTTAGCCCCAATAAAAAAGGTGAAAAAATTATTTTCTTAATATGGACTTTTATCTCAGCGAAGTTTCACTTTTAGTATTGGAGTAAATTGCAATCAGGAATCAATTTTTAGGAGTTAATTGGAATTGAAATGTAACTGGACTGATATTTTTATGAAATGGGCATGTTTTGTTGTTAGATTGCAATTTACACGGTTATTTGAAATCCTAAATCAGATTGCAATCAGGAACCAATTTTTTGGAGTTAATTGGAATTGAAATGTTGAATATCAATTATTTTATTCTCTATTAATGGCATATCTTACAACCATCATTTAAAACGATCGATATGCATTCTAGTATTAGGATAGAGGAGTTTATCTATCATGTTAACAAAAAATTGCAGAACCAATTGCAAACAGGCCTCTGATATAATGGTTCATGTAGAATTTACTTGGGAGGAAAGTTGTTTAATTCATTATTCACAAAAAGTGTACATATTTATAGGAAAATCAATCCCTCCTTATTTACAAACATACCAAACATATATCTCTTAAATTAAGAAAGCAAATAATTCTAAATAAAAAATAAAAAAAACATGAAAGGAAGGGAATATACCAATCAAATCCTTTAAGATTTGGAGGTGGTAGCCAGCCTACACAAGAGACGTAAACATGGAAAGGACAAATTTTTCTTAGATTTCTACACTCACACTGAAGTTGGGGCGTAGATGTTGTAGAGATCGAGCTTGGTGTTGAATTCTGTGAAGGTGCTGAAAGGAATAGCTTTGGTTAATACATCAATAATTTGTTGGTGTGTTGGGTTGTAGCCTAGTTATATAACTCCCCCAATGATTTTTTTCAGAGATGCAATTTCTAGCAACTTCAATATCTTTGGTTTTGTCATGATGCACATGATTCTTGACAATACTGATAGCTGCTTGACTATTACATAATATTTGTATAAGACTATGGAAAGAACATCACAGTTCCCTTAACAATTTCTAAATTCAGATCCCTTTATAGATTTTTAAGACAATGTAATAACTAGTTTTGCAAAATTGGGTAAAAATTTTTTACGACTTAAAATGAACCCTAAATTTTGCATCTCTTAGATTACAAGCAAAGCAATTTTATAAAACTTTACTCGTCAAATAGATCAATTCGATATATAATACTATTTATAAATTATGAATAGATTGGAAGGTATAAATATAAAAATTTATGAGTTAATTAATTTTAATAAACCTTTAATTACCCCTCCCTACTCCAGATTACTGTTCCCAACTGACTTACGTCATGATTTTAACTCCATGTATGCAAAGAATAGGGAAATCCTCCTTCTAGAGCCTTCAATCCCTCTTTCCCCCTCTCAGTTTTGCTCGCACACCCCTCCCTTCTTGTTCAATCGCGCCCAACAGAAGCTCTTGTAATATGCTCCAATAGCAGAGTCGCTGTCATAGTGAAGCAGTGCGAGAGGTAGAGTGTCGCGCCTTCTATCCCCTCTACTAACATTCGTCTCCCGTAAAGCTTCGCCTAGCTACTGTAGCACAGTTCGTGATGCAGAGCACGAACAAAGAAGGCCACGCACACAACCGAGAGCCGCAAGCCACAAATCCGAGTTTTGGGATGAAATCGGTAAGTGTGAAACTCACTTTATTGATTTTCTAGACATTCATTTTCTTCCTGACGTTTTCATTTTGAAATTTTTCTCGAATTGTGTCTTTTTGTTTCCGGTCACCGTAGCGCAGACGAGGTTGTGTTAGAACCGAATAAGTTGGTTTGTGGGTTTTCATAAAGATTTCTAGCATGAAATCAACAAGGTTAAGGGAGGTGTAACTAAATATAGGAAAAGAGGGAAAGAGTTTTGACAACTTTGGAGAAGGACATGCTATCGTGAAAGCCGTTTAAGGTACATTTAAGCTATTCAGTTATGTTTTTGGCTAAATTATCTTATGAGCCAAGATGTCTCGAAATCTGAATTTTTTTTTATAGATTTCAGGTTGTTTACCCGTGACGGCGAGTTCGAGGCAAGCATGTAGAAGTTTAGGTAAATTATCTTATGAGCCATGATATCTTGAAATCTGAAATTTTTTTAATAGATTTCAGGTATTTTACCCGTGGCGGCAAGTTCGAGGCAAGCATGTAGAAGTTAGTCTTAGGCCAACTCCGTAAATTGATGTTATTATTATCCATATAAAAGTTATCGTAACGTTCAACAAGTTACCAAAGATTAAGAATCTAGCTTGACAATTAATGTGATTAATTATATTTTTAAAATTCAGTTATATCTTTTATTTCAAAATATATGTTTCACTCCAATTATGTTCTAGTTTAATTAAAATTTTCATATTATTAGATAGGAAGATATCTTGAAATTTGAAGTTTTTTTATAGATTTCAGGTTGTTTACTCGAGGCGGCGAGTTTGAGGCAAGCACGTAGAAGTTAGTCATAGGTCGACTCCTTAAATTCAGGTTATTATTATCCATATAAAAGTTATTATAATGTTCAACTAGTTACCAAAGATTAAGAATCTAGCTTGATAATTAAAGTGATTAATTATATTTTTAAAATTCAACAATATATTTCATTTCAAAATATATGTTTCACTCCAGTTATGTTCTAGTTTAATTAAAATTTTCATATTATTAAATAGGAAAGATATATATGATAAAAAAGATATACAGGATATGCATGAGATGCATGATATGCTTGATAGACATGATATGCAATATAGACATAATAAGATAGATATGCATGAGATAGAAATATGAATGATATAAGAGATATGTATGAGATAAGAGACATGAATGATATGAGATATATGCATTAGATAAGAGAAATGAATGATATGAGAGATACATGACATGAATAATGATTAGTTGTACAACAGAGTAAATAGACATGTTAGTAGATGCATGAAGATGTTTCAGAATATATGTTATGAAAAATGAAATAACTTATATATGCAATGCTTATATGTGCATGTTTAGAAGAGTTCACCTTCTAATGGTGAGACAGATGACGCGAGTGTACCCGTGCACATAGATTTTTTCTACCATCTCAAATATTTGTCATGATTAGATCACTAACCGCTGTGTCGAAGAGATAATATCAACCAAAGGCGAGTAGGCTAGAACTTAAATTCTTAAGTATAATCAAAATCAAGACTGCAGTGTATCATGTATGTAGTAAGCATGAATTCTTAAGTATAATCAAAACTATGTTCATAAGCACGTTCATAAGCTGTTTATTGTATGTAATGATAACAATATCATTTCATAAGTGTTGTTTCATAGTAATGTCACTTGTTTAATGTATAGAGCTCAACTATTTCCATGTTCTTTAATCATGCCCTGCCCTAAAGGCTATATAAACTACCGATAAATGTTAGACTTCTCCCAACGTAGCAGTTATCGTTGATCCCCCTGATACTCACGATTCTCTAAATGGTTTCCAAAGTTTTGTCCTCGTATAAATATTAGGAGTCGAGAATATTGCATCCATGCATAATGTACTTGCAATCACTTATGTAATTGTCTACCCATACATTCATTGTGTCATTTGAATCACTATTCTTATATCAAGCATTTGTAGGACATTATATATATTATGGACATGAAGCATAATAATTGAATACTTACGGGAAATTCATATCATAAACATAGTCCAATCATAACATTACATTTATCGTATAAAATGTAAATGTACAACCATACATTCAATTGTAATTATCCATTCACAATATGCAAAAATTTTAAATGCATCTGTGCCAACATAGAAATCATAGGAAAACCTATAAAAGATTATTTTTCTTTAATTAATACAAGATTATTTCACCCGACTTGACTGAGTGCCCACACGCTTGTCTCGAGCTCTCCGCCTCGTATAGACAACCTGTGAATTCATAAACATCATAGGAACTCATAAAATTTGGTCTCACATCATGATTAACCCAAAAACAAGCATTAAATGCCAAAACTTACCATAAAAGGGCTTCTTGGCATAAATTTGTTTTTTCCGAAAACATCTATTTCTCTTTTCTTTTCTTTCTATCATCTCAAACCTTATCATTGATTTCGTGCTAAAATATTTTCAGAAGTTGGCAAATCAATTACGACGCTTTCGACAAAATCGACACCTTTGACGGGGTTACAGGAAATGAGAAGAGCATGAAAAACGAGGCATTATCAAATCAAAAGGGTGAGGAAGGAAATAAAAGTCTCAAATGACGTGAGAGAGGATTCGTACTTACAGAAAATTGCTCTGGAACCCTGGATCGTGCTCTGCGATTCCCAGATGGCTGCTCGCCCCTTACTGCTTGCGACCTGCTACAGTGCCTGATCACATAGGAGCTTGTAGAAACACCTCCAGACGAGCGAGGAAGTTATCACGTAAGGGAAACTGAGTAAGGGAGCAGGAATTCGTGAGAGGGGAAGAATAATGGCTTTGAAGGAAATACGATGCATCCAATGACTAAAATGGTGTGAGGTGATGGGGAGCAGTAAGGTTGTGGGAGATTAAGGAGATTAGCAAATATAATTAAGATAATTATACTTATAACTTCAAAATTACATGTCTTCCAATCCGTTTACAATTCATGCATGGTGCTTTATACTATCGTGACCCTGTCTAGATCGAGGAAATCCCATAACAAAATTCATAGCGATTTCTTCCCATTTCCATTAAGGTATCGACAATGATTGTAGCAATCTGCTGGGTCTCTGACGTTCAACATTTACAATCTGATATGCTTTGACATTCAGATATATATTCAGCAACATTCTTCTTCATGCCTGGCCACCTAAATGCCAATTACAAATCTTTGTACATTTTGTGCTGCCTGGATGAATTGTTTATTCTAAATGATGAGTTTCATGTAGAATTTTGTCTCAAATAAAACTGCAGTTTATTTCTGATAATGCCCTCTTCATCAACAGTCATATCAGTTCTATTGATTAACATTGTTTAAGATGTTTCAAATATTCGCTGCTAACTTTCTGAGCTGCCTTGATTCTATCCTTTGAAGTAGGTTGCGCTGACAACTAATTTAAATACACCATGTCATCTGATCTTTTAACTTCGAACTGTAAAACATCAATTTTTCTAATCAACTCTGGTCTCTTAAGTAAGAATCTAGCTTGCATTAATTGTGGATTTACGGCTCAATGCACCAACAACTATATTTGCTCGGTCAGGACAATATTGTATATTCAAATCATAGTCTTTGATCGACTCTAATCATCTTCACTGTCTCAAATTCAATTCTTTTTTGTGCGAAAATGTACTTCAGACTCTGATTGTCGGTGAATACTTCGCATTTCACGTCATACAAGTAATGTCGCTAAATCTTGAGAGCAAACGCCACAACAACTAACTCTAAGTCTTGCGTTGGATAATTTCTTTCATTTGGCTTTAACTGTTTGGTTGCATAGACTATCACCTTTTTATTTTGCCTTAGAACGTAAACCAAGCCTCTTAGTGCCGTGTCACTGTAAATTTGGAATCCTTCTGTGTCTGATTGAAGAGCTAACACAGTGTAATAGTCAAATATTTCTTGAACTCATGAAAACTATTCTCATATTTCGCAGTCCACTCAAATTGAATATCTTTTCTCATCTACTTGGATAACGACATAGTGATTTGTGAAAATCCCTTTACAAACCTCCTATAATATCTAGCCAAAGCAAGAAATTTGCTTACTTTCGTAACATTCTTTAGAGTGGGCTATTCCATAATTGCCTTCACCTTTTGAGAATTTACTTAAATTCCCCGACCACTGATAATATGTCATAAAAATGCAATTCTTCGCAGCCAAAATTCACATTTAATATATATATATATATATATATAACTGATTTTGCCTCAGTATCTCCAAAACCATCCTTAAATGTTTGTTATGATCTTCATCAGTTCTTACACAAATCAAAATATCATCAATGAAAATACTGCCAAACCGATCCACATACCGCTTGAAGATTCAATTCATCGGGTCCGTGAAAATGAAATGAGCGTTGGTTAAACGAAAAGGCATAACTAAGAATTCATAATGACCATGCCTAGTCTCAAAAACCATAATAGTTATATTTGTCTTTTACTCTAACCTGATGATATCCTGGTCTCAGATCTTTCCGAGAAAATACAGTTGCACTCTCTAACTAATCAAATAAATCATCAAGCTTGAGCTAAAGATATTTGTTCTTAATTGTTACTTTGTTCAGCTCTCTGTAATCAATACATAACTGCATTGATCATCTTTCTTTTTGACAAACAATATTGCAACATTCCATGGTGAATTGATTAGCCTGATAAAATCATTTTCTATCAGTTCTTGCAACTGACATTTCAATTCTTGTAATTCTTTTGGAGCTATTTTGTAAGGAAATTTTCAATATTACAACTGTTTTTGGCTGCACAACAATGCTAAACTCCACTTCTTGTTCTGATGGTAGCCCTGACAATTCTTCGGGAAATACATCAGGAAATTTTGAAACCACTGTAATATTCTTCAATTCTTGTACATCTTCATTCAATCCTTTTAATTTTGCCAAGAATATGAGTTCACTTCACAAATATTTTCAACTTTCACTGCACTAATCAGGGAAGATTGTGCATTTTGATCACATAAGATATAAAATGATTTTTCATTAGAGGATTGATTTTCAACCTCCATTTTCAATATTCAATTATATTAAAATGATTTACCAATCAATCCATCCCCAATATGACATCAAAGGTCTGAATTGGTATGATAGTTAATTATATTGTCAGTTACTTATCATAAACATGAACAAACACACCACATTTTCTATTGACATAAAAATCACTTCTCGAGGGCATAATCACACAGAGCAGGAGAAATATGCATAATATCAACATGTCAACTGATAGCAAACTCGTCGAAAATAAAAAAAAATGTTATGCACTTGAATCAAATAAAACATTGCTAGGCTGATCCTAAATTAGGAGCACACCTGTAATCACTTTTTCAGATTCTTTGGTTTCTTGAGAAGTAATTGCAAAAACTCGTTCTTTTAATGGTTGTTCAGTTTTGCAATCTGAAGTTTCACCATTTGTTTGCATTGATATTTTCCCAAAATTGAGTTTTGCAGGGCTGATTGCCTTCCAAAAATTTTATGGGCTGTCCTTGTCCCTTAATTGTCTGTGAACATTTGTCTCTCTTATTTATTTTGTGGATAATTCATTTGGATATCCCCGACTGTCCACATTTGTAACATTTTTCTGAACCAATCAACACTGCCCAAAGTTTCTTTTTCCACATTTTTTACAAACTTGATTTTCTAATTGTGGTTGCTTTTTTTTGCCTTCTGATTTAATTTTCTTGCTTTGAAAGTATTCTCTTTTGCTAAAATTCTTCCGCTTACCTATCTGAGGTTGCCACTACTGACTAGAAAAGTTCAACGTATTTTCAATTCTTCTTGCCCTTTCAACAAACACGAAGAAATTGCTGATTTCAAATTGACCGCGCAAAAATCTGTGACACTTTTTCTATTGGGTGCTTAATTAAGAGGTGCACATCTAGAAAAAAAAGTGAATTCTGCCTCATATTGCATACTTGTCTTGGTCCTCTAAGTTAGATTGAAAAACTTATCTTGCGGTGCTAATCTGACTGAGGGCAGAATAAGCCAATCTTTGAAAACTAACAAATTCTTGCCACTGAATCTATGGAAAAGGTGTCAACTGAAATTTTTCTCTGTTACCTTTCTGCCTCGCCTTCCAACATGAATGTAGCTAGTACCACTTCTATTTTCCGGTCAAATCATGCCATCGAGAATTTTTCAATCTTCAAATGTCAATCTTCAGCAACTGTGAATGACTGAAATATCTTCAAGTGTCAATCCTCTTCCGCCCTAATTTCAGATTTGTGCCCTGTATTGGTGGAGAATCTTTCGATAGCAGCCATTTTGTCAACCACTTGTGATATCAGCAGCACAATGCCCTGTAACTCAATTATTCTGGTGTCTGCATTTGTCTTTTTCTGATTTTCATTTCTGCTAAAAATATTTTCAGATTTTCGCGCTTTGTGCATGGCCTAAAAGACTGAACCTCAGTACTTTTCGATTAATCTTCAGGCATGTTTATCTATATTGACACAATTTGTTATTTAAATGCAATTTATCATATAATATTGTGTTGTGCATGTATGATACCTTAAATAGTATGTAATACCCACCATGGATTCATCAACCTATAGCTCTCTATAAATCATTTCATATTTGATCTTATTCTTCTAAATTCAACATGCTTCTATTATTATTTTCATCCAATAACCATGCTCTGATACCACTTTCTGTCTCACCCCAACCAACCCCCCTGATAGGGTCAATAGTGGTGCGATAGAGGATGACAATTTGGTCCGATCAATTCTCAACAACACTCGTCCTGACTTTTATAATCAGGACCCAATGGTGGATGAATTATTCTAACTTAATCGTCACAATATACATGACCGCGACTTTATATATGCTTAAAAATATAAGTATTTAATACTGCTGCTAAAAGATTTACTTCCTCAGCAACTGTACCAAATCCTTAATAACAGTTATAAATTAGATAAATATGGACGAAATACATATTCAATATTTGTAAAGTCACACATATCAACGCAAATATACGTATCGCTCAAGTAATATAAGGCTCTAATGGAGTCCTAGATATCGATCCCACAGGGAGTAAGTTTAGAATTACGAATTAAGATTTTAGAAAAGCAATACTTTAATCACAACAACGAAGTTCAATTTGATTATCTGTCACTAATAGGCAATTGAAATAAATATGTAATTTTAATAATTATTAAATAACTAATGATACTAATGAAGGTTTAAATGTGATATTCAATATATAAGAAAACATATTTCTCATTGTCAAGAAATTATAGTGAATGGATAAAGTGAATCAGTTCAAATTATATTGTGCCAAATAGGAGCATACCTATTCTTTACTCTTTGGTTCAGACATAAAGAACATTGACTAATCCTACGCTTGTTTACTGATTCTGCGGCTAGACTGGGAGGATACTGGCTCTCACTTCGGAACTCCCGCGTTCCCTTCACCTGAGGGCTAACATCTACCCTTCAGCACCCAAACGATAGGACCGAATTGGAGATTTTAGTCTATCACTCTAAATACTCTAATTCTACGTCCGATAATATTATTTTCCTATTTATTTGCACCCAACTTCCAAGGGCTTTGACCTCCCTGAATCTTGGATGTAATCTTCACTTTAGTTGTAAAACTCAACATATTTTAACAAATCAATTGACCAGATTGAAAGTAAATAAAGATCAAAGTGAAAAGATCATCACAATTTCTTAAACATTTTCATGACTTCACCAATTCAAATCACCATTTCACAAATTTCGAGACAAAGAGAAAGACAGAGAAAACTATTCAGATCTCATGGGAGAAACACAACAAAAGTCAGAATTCATATATAAAATCAAAGTCATACAAACTACAACAAGTAAATAACTTATCTCTAATTTCTCCGAAAGAAAACTCCTCGAAGTTCCTCTGAATCTCTTCCTTTCTTTACAGCACACAGAATTCCTCTTCGAAGCAGCAAGGAGAAAGAAATCTCTCACTTTCTCTCTACTCTTACAATCTCTTGAATAATTCCTCACAATTTTTACACACTATTGGAACCTTTTGAACCACTAGGAACTCTCCAGGACTTCCAGGCTCTCCTAATTTTCGGCCAAAATAGTCTTTTAAAGAATGACTATATATTGCAATATTAAGTCACTTAGAATATTCAAAAGATAGGAACTTAATAAGAACTCTACTAGTAAATGACCTATTCCATAAATATAAGTTCAAGAATGTATTTAGGTTTTCCCTTTAGGTAGGTCCAGTGAAACCAATTTTTGATTAGACATATCCTCAAACTTCTCCTCATTTTCATAATTTTTTTATTTCTTTTCTCCTTTTCATTTGTATTGCTTTCAATCCTATATGTTTTTCTTTTTCAAGTGATGATTACTATATTTGGATAGCCTTTAATGATTTTGAACTTCACTTTTCTTTCCCTAAATTTGAAACTCAAAGTATTCTTTTACCTTATAAATATTTCATAGTTTTTACATCATTGAGCCCCA